>CATIWF010037626.1:0-18645 GCA_949630135.1 Balakata baccata | reverse complement strand
ATTCATAAAGGCATTCTTTCATTATATTAGTATTCATTTGCATATGAATTGATATAGATCTTAAACTGATTAATGAAAGTCCATGATATGAAACATAGCATGAAGGAAATCATGATGGGATCATGATAATGAGATTCCTTTCATGTGTAATTAAGTTTGTATCTAAATTATCTCTAGTCATAGGATTAATAAGATGGGACATTGTTGATCCGGATAGACTAGCATATGTTATACTCCTTAATTAGATCAAGTAGTAGATCTCATAAGCTGTGAGCATGAGATGTTCAATGTTAACATGTGGATGCTTGTTAAGAGTAGTCAAGTACATTGGATGACCTGCTACAAGACAATCATATGGATTATCTATTCAAATGTCAATGATAGTCTCATCATAGCAATGGTGCATGTATCCTTAGACTTGAGGTACTCAAGGATATCTTGGATACTGATTCTGTGCTTTGACTCCATTCCTTATTGCCTCATAGAGGTCACTCATAGGGTGGTGATTGTGTGCAGCTTGAGGTGTTCGAAGGTAATTGGGTAGCCAATAGAGGATTCACCGCTTCTAATAGAGGGAGAGTATACCTACGGCCTTTTGTTGGGATCATTACTCAGGAATCTCTAGCCAGAGTGGAACTGTCATGAAGATGGTCTTCAGTGACATGTCTAATTGAGTAATGAGTCTCAGTGACAAGATCTAAAATCACTTGGGCTAGGTGTGACGTAATCAGTCTAGCAGGAGCTAACACATAGTCCATGCTCTGAACCGAGTGGAGTATAGAATGGTGAAAGGACAAGTTGCATATATTGTTGTCTATGGAAAGGTTCGTAGTCAAACCATTGACTTTCCGGTCAATTGGGATCATGATGTGTTGCTAGATACCGATCATGATTTGCTTAAATTATTTGATAATTTAAGTGGCCAATATAACCGGGAACCTAATGGGTCACACGCTTTGGAGATGAAAAAAATGAGCAAAATGGCTTAGGATGAGATCCAAAATATGAGAAAATTATTTTGAGTCGGTTCACGATAAGATCGCGGGAAAAAATCGCTCGGAGAATTGATGGGCCTGTGTGGGCCTGCTGGCCCGGCAGGCCTGCCAGGCAGACCCACCCAGGCGGGCTGCTGCACGCCAGCACGCCAATCACCCTATAAATTGACCAAAATGGCCATGGCACTATTCATGCCTCTTCAAATTCTTCTCCTCTCAATTTTGATCAATTTTTTTGATTTTCTTTTTGATCTAAATGACCCAAAAGATAGAAAATAGACAAGGAAAAGGTTTTAGGAGAAGAAAATTTTTTGGAGACAACAAGAAAATTAAAGAGTTTAATTTTCTTCTCATATGAACATATACCATTGCTAGCACTTTGATGTATGTTCAAGTCATCTCCCTAGTGGTTTCATCCTCTCATCTTCATGTGGATATTGTTAGAGACAATCCAAGATTAGATTGTTGTGGATCCAACAAGGTGAGAAGTTGAAGAAAAATCAAGAAATAATAGAGGTATAAATTCTAAATTTTCTTTGGTTAAATTAGTTTTAATTGGCACATGTATAATCCTTTGATTCAAGTTTTGAAAATTTTTATTTTCCACTGTGTAATATGTATGTGATACATGCTCTAAACCCTTCAGTTGAATACTCAGTTAAAATGAGTTAAAACGCATGAAAAACTTATTTATACAAACCATTCATGACTATGGTCATGGCCATGACAAATCTGGGTCTGGTTGTGCACCATTCTGCGCAAAAATAGGCCCAAAACACAACCTTCACGACCATAAACAAATCTTTCTTGGTCATGACAGTTTTCAGCATAGTGGTGACGCTGGTGATGAAATGGCATAACTTTTTCCTATGATCGAATTTTTTTCTAAAATTCCACTTCTTAACACTTCCTAAACATAAATACAAACCAATCATGGTCATTAGACACTAAAAGAAATAAGTTATTACAACTCAATCATCACACAAAATGGGTTCACCACCACACTCACAACTCAAGTTTACACACAAATTTCTCACTTCAACTCGTTTGCCATTTTCTTCTTTTTTAACGTTTTTATACATATTCTCCCTTTAAACCAAGCCCCACTTAACGAGCATTACAGTTATTATTAGAAATAGTATTAATTTCAAGAACATAAATACTTGAAGTTGAAGGTGCATCAGATGCCTTCTTCTTCAAGAACTCCAAGTAAATCTTACAATTCCTCTTCCAATTGCCATCCTCCACACAATGGAAGCAAGTCCCTTTAGAGGAAGTCTCTTTGGCCTTCTTCTTATTGATGCCACCCCTTTGCAGACTTCTTCTTTTTTTGGTTCTTATTTAGAAGCACTAGAAGAATTCACCAACATCACAGCCTTTTGCTCTTTCTTAATAGAAGTCTCAGCTGTTTTGAGAAGATTGATCAACTTAGGGATAGAAGATGAGATCTTGTTCATATGTTAGTTTAGCATGAAGTGTGTATAACTATCAGACAAACTTTGGAGAATTAAGTATATATCACAAATCCCAAAGTGGCCAACCTCTCTATATAGCCATTCATTTTCAATGCATGTTGCACTAGAGACGACCCTTCAACCTAAAGAGCAACTTTGATATCTCATATTGCTCGGTACGATCTTATTCATCAAACAGCTCTCTAAGGTGGTAGACTATGGTATTTGCATCTATAGCCTCATGCTACTTTTAAAGCTCGGGCAAAATTAAAGCTAGCATAATACAACCCACTAGCTCATTGTCATCCAAGTGCTTCTTGAATGCCAATTGTTCATCAATAGTTGCATCAATAGCATATAGGGACGGAAGCACTTAATTCAAGACATAGGCTATCGTTTGTCCTTAAGAATAATTCTCAAGTTCCTTAGCCAGTCAAGGAAGTTAGGGCCAATCAATTTATTTGATTCAGGAATGGAGCAGAGATTCACGTTAAATGATATGATTCCAACAACCTAGATGTAAAGAAGATCATGTTAGAGATATGTATATGAATGCATGATATTTCGTCTTCTAATATATCGCATTATTGCTCACACTATTTTATTGCAAACCCATAGCCCTTACTATGAACTCGAGAGAACCTGTTGGAAGTTCTTCTAATGAGTCAGTATCCAATCTAACTAAGGATGACCTTGGGGCAACCCAACAATCCAACTTAGGTCAAATGGTAGGCATCTCATGCCAATTACATCTTATATGTAACTACTAAATCCTTTTCTATCAACTTATTGATGTGTGCATAGATCATTGGGTTATCAACCCTTGATATATGTACATCACATGTACATTTACCCAATATCACCTCCAATTTACATTAACCTTGAGGTAACCCAACAAATCAATGAAATCAGTTAAGTCTAACCCATTAAATATGAAATCATATTTTGATGGTTTAAACATATTCTTTTATAATGAGCTTGGGGCAACCCAACAACCCAACTACTAAAAGAACTCTCGTTCTTGCCATGTTAATAGAAGGTGTTAGTTTAATTTTTATTTAATGTGGATTTTGCTTATTTAAGTCTCATTATGTTATAGGTATGCATTATACATCAAACATCACACTTAGATACATAAGATAGCTACTTTAACTATACGGTCATGATTATGGACATTTTCTAACAACAATCCCTTGAGCCATAAAAGGATTGGCAAGGTCAAATATAGGTAGAATGCATGAGATTACAACATAGATTGAAAACTATTTCCTATTCTATGCCTTCTTGTATTTTCCGCCACCTCCATTGGCTTCTTGCTCCTTGCACTTCAATTCTAATCTAATCCTATGTAATCTAATTACATAATTATTAATAGAAAACCTCAAGTTATATTTGAGGGGAGTGAGATCAAAAGAGAAATACAATAGAAGAAAAGAGAAGGTATAGACACAGGCTCTATCTACCAAATAGAAAAATAATCTTATGCATGAATAATCACATTGATCTAGTTCATAATCAAGCCATCATGCCAAGCCATAAACCCTTAACATGCATTCTCTAATGAAAAAATAAAGGTAAATATGAAAATAACACTTAGGATTCCCTTGAATGTACGGTTTCAACATTTGAACCCTAACGATAGACTATTCAACCCTAATTGTTAAAATTCATGTATATTCATTATTTCATCATATTAAATAATCATACATATATATAGAAACACTTTCTAAAATAAAATTACACCAATTAGGCATAAAATTGATCATATCAATTTTAAACCTAAAATTGCCTACTTAATCAAATTGATTGTTTCCAATTTCGTGCATGTAATTTCCAAAATAAAATTATTTCATTAACCAATTTAATTAATTAAATTTAAATATGTCTATTAGTTAATTAATACATTAGTCATCTCAACTAATTGCTAATTAGAAGCCCAAAAGGATTCTATAATCCAAATTCCAATTGCATACAACATTCCTAGTCATACTAGGATTAAAATGGTACTTTCAAGTCTGATTAAAATTAATTACGAATTTTCCAAAAATTCCAAATCTAAATATCATCAAATTTAACACCTTAAGATCAGTTTAAAATAAAAAAAATTAATTTATTAAATGTTCCAAATCATCATTAATCAAATCACCAAAACCAATTGCACAAAGTTGTCAAATTTGAATCATCTATGACCCAGAAATTTTTTGGTAACTCAAAAATGAACCAAATTAATTTTGCATGCTTTGGACACCTAAATAATACCATAAAAAAACTCACAAACATGAATTAGATGTGCTGGATATGAGATTACATCAAGAAAATCAAGCAAACACCAAACAGCCCCATCATTTATGCTAGCAGTCCAACCCTACTTAGGGTTTGCCAATTGATCAAAAACGTTTTTTGCTTTAATTAAGGACCATCCAGAAGTTAAAACACATTCTAAATATGTTCTAAACATGTTGAATAATCAAATTAATAAATAAAAACTATCAACCCTTTGAAACAACAAATTCAGCTACACTTGGTTTTCAGAAACCTAGTTTTTTAACAATTTTGGCATAATTACGATTTTCACATTTAAATCAGATTTAAATCATTCAAAATTCATTATAAATATTTAATATCATCATATTAATATATTTGATAGAAAATTAAATTTTTAAGGCCATAGAGCCGTCCATACCAATTTTGCAAAGAGAGGGATTCCAAATTGTACTTTTCAACCTTGTTAATACATAATCAAACTAAAATTAATTATGACCTTTATAGTGTGGCTTTGATACCATTGTTGGGTTTCTAGGCACGTATCTCATACACAAGCATAGTGAAATTTAAAATTTTATTAAACCTAAATCATGGAATGCCCTATGAATTTCATAATCAATCATGCTAATTAACATAGTTTAGAAATTTACCTTTGATTTTTCTTCAATTTTCCTTTTGCCTTCAAGTGGGTTGTCGCAACAGGCAGAGATAGGACTAGTGCAACAGGCAGAGGTGTGACCACATATGAAGATTACAGTTCTAGAACTTCTACACAAGCTAGAGTCTTTGCCATGACTAGGTAGGAGGCAGTTGATGCTCTAGAAGTTGTCACTAGCAATATTTTTATTTATGATGCACCAACATATGCATTAATAGACCCAAGTTCCACGCATTCATTTATTTCATCACATATGGCTTCCAAACTACATCAAAAGCATGAGCCCTTGGGAATTTATATAAATGTGAGTACTCCCCTAAAAATAGTAGTAGCTATAAACAATGTATATCATGATTGTTTAATATACATTAATCAAGCCAAATAGCAACTTGATCTGATCATATTACCATTGTATGAATTTGATGTGATAATGAAAATGGACTGGCCAACTAAACATCATGCAATAGTGAATTGTTTTGCTAAAAAAGTAATTTTAGAATCTCCAAACTAGCTAAGAGTTGTAATTCTAAGTGAAAGAAAACTTGTACTTGCATGGTTAATATCAGTTGTAAAGGCATTCAAAATGATCAAGGGCGGATATGAGGCTGACCTGGCATATATGACTAACACCAAAACCGCCAAGAGTCTGCTTGAAAATATACCAGCGATGAATAAATTTTCAGATGTATTTCCAGATGATCTACTTAGATTACCACCTGCTAGAGCGATAGAGTTCATTATTGATTTGGCACCAGGGATAGCACCAATATCAGTACCACCCTACAAAATGGCCCCAATTGAGTTGAAAGAATTGAAGACCCAATTGTAAGAATTGGTTGATAAAGGGTACATTAGACCTAGTGTGTCACCATAGAGAGCTTTAATGCTATTTGTTAAAAAGAAAGATGATACCATGAGATTGCGCATTGACTACAGACAACTGAATAAAGTCACAGTTAAGAACAAATATCCACTGCCTAGAATAGATGATTTGTTTAACTAGTTGTAGGGAGCCCAAGTATTTTCTAAATTTGACTTGAAGTCATGCTATTATTAGCTATGGGTAGCAGAGGTAGATGTTCCAAAAACTGCTTTTCGAACCAAAGATGGATACTATGAATTGTTATCATGCCATTTGGGTTAATTAATGCTCTAGATGCATTTATGGCACTAATGAATAAACCATTTCAACTATGTATGGACAAGTTTATCATAGTATTTATTGATGATATACTATTGTACTCAAAGAATAAGGAGGAATATGAATAAAATTTGAGAATTGTACTACAAACTTTAAGAGAGAAACAATTATATGCTAAACTAACGAAATGTGAATTTTGGTTAGACCACATGGTATTCCTTGGGCATGTGGTATGAAGCAAATTCATAGAGGTAGATCCAAAGAAAATAAAGGCCATAATAAATTAGGAATGTAACACCCTATCATATACTTAACCGCTATATAAGGGAGTGCTACCACATATTTATTACTATCCTTTTACTACTATTCATCTTTTATTATTACCGTTTAAACATGAAATAACATATCAGGTGTCTATGCTTGCATGACAAGCTATAATCATAACCTTAAGCCTTTATAATAAGCCAAAATCATGAACTCTGTAAACCCTGGCTAAACACACCCAATAAAACATCAATGAAAAACTTAGTAGAATAGTCCCTTTTTTAAAACAAAAAGGTCCAATATCCCAAATACATGAATAAAGTAAAGTGCACAATGTATGATTGACTCTGATTCTGAATGCTCTGACTGGCTCAGCTTCCTCATGTCAACTCTTCCTACGGCTCTAAACCTATATGCACTATCCAGCTTAGTGATGCTTATAATCATATAAATTCTATCATGCATACATACCATTCATAACATATAGCAAATCATAGTATATCGCATGTCATCATAATCCATTTCATTATATCACATTCATAGGATCATGCCAAACACTCCATAGCATAACATTAGCATACTTAGTATGCGGAAGCCTTTAGCTGATATCATAAACCACTGTGAAGCAACTTTTCTTTTTCTACTCATTACATTTGCCCAATTACTCTATACTAGACTACCGGATACAGGTTATGAATTTGAACACTCTCCAGAGCTTGGGCCACCCTATTCAACTACTGATAAATTCTGTTTAACTATATTCCTACTCAAGTCAAGTGCACTCTCTAGAACTTGGGCCAACTTGACTAAGAAAAATATAACTTGCTAGCATACTGTGGTCATGGACACTCTCAAGAGCTTGGGCCACCTTGCCAAATAATAATGCAAGAAAAATACTACGGTACCTTAATCACCCTCAATTGAATGCTATCTATCCTATAGTTAGTCCTAGTATGAGTAAGGGCATTTCTGTTATTTCATATTTCCTTTATTCGCATGGAACCGATCTTGTGATCATGCTAACATACCTATGATATAACATGTCAATATAAACAATACAACATAATATCATATCTGTCTATCATTTGTCATATTATTATCCATGTGATCAACATGTAAATATTCCTTTTTCTCATGTCATATCGTAGTACATCATGCATTACATCATGATTATCATGTCTATCATATAATATAGCCTTTCATCACTTATTCAACATTAACATGTCATGCCATAATGACCGATTCATATAAATCATCCATGTATCACTTTTCTATATCATACATCATATAAAGGTCTATGCACTATTGCATTCATGTTTAAAATTCTCATGTCATGGTAAATACTATGGGGTATGCTGAACCATTAATTCGCAAGCACACTTCTGTTGTCTCGCTCGAGAAAATATTTTTGAGCACGCTTCAATTGTCGCACTTAAGAAAATATTTGCGATTGCGCCCCTACCTATTGCAAACGTGACTTTTGTGATACCAGCAATATGAACTCATCGTTTTTACATGCCAATTCCATTTTAGTTAATTCTACATTCACTATATCAATGAAGAACCATTTTGTGACATTTATACCATGTAGAATACCACAATTAACGTGCCCTTACATACTTGTCTAATCTTATCCCCATCAAATCATGATAAGCATACATAATTCATATATTTAGCTCAAACACTTATTTTCAATGATTCAGATCATGGTTTGTGGCATTCACCAATAACATATCAATCAATATACCTAGGCTTTAGCAATCATGCAATCAGAAAGTGAATAAATATGATTATAGGTACAAACCTTAATCTATGGAGCCGTAAACTATCCCTTGTACATCTCTCTAACATACTACTATCCGTGTTTCCCTTTCGAACCATTCCCTGGCATCAAGCACATGAGCCAGGAGTCCTAAAACATTTCATATATTCTACTCTGAGGGACCTTACTAAAAATTAAATGAAAACCCTAACTTAATTGATAATAATCCACTACTCTTAATCGAGGAGTGTTAGGAAAACAAAACACTTACTAAGATACCTCTAGAAATTCCAGAATGTAGGTGGAGAACTTGATTTATAGGGTTGTTCAAACCCAAACTTGTGTTCTTGAGAAGAACACCCAAAAATCCTTGTTTAAATCCTTTTAATTCACTTTTAATTGTGTTTTTATGGTGTTTAAACAATAGAGAACCGAAGGAGGTGAAAGAATAGCTCTCTACTCGAGCTCTAGTGTCTGAGGGTGGCTAGGGTTGCTAAAATATGAAAAAGATGAAATAAGATCAGGTTTAAATAGAGTAACTATCCGACCAGAATCGTAATTACATTTGTGAAATCACTAGCGCGATTCTGTTCTACCCATTTTACCTCAATATAAGCCAAAATTGCTCCCTTTTGTATCCTTACTTTTAATTACCATAATACCCCCTCATGTTCTGCGTTACTTCTAGGCCCTATTTTGTGGGCGTTACATTTCTCTCCCCTTTAAAGAAATTTTGTCTTGAAATTTACCTGTATGTTCCTCATTGAACAGCTGTGGATAATGGGCTCTCATGACATCTTCACCTTCCCACGTGGCCTCTTCCGATGAGTGGTTCCTCCAAAGAACTTTAACTAGTTTAACTTGCTTGTTCCTGAGTTGCTTGATTTCCCTAGTTAAAATCTAGATTGGTTCTTCCTCATAAGTCAAATCTGGTCTCACCTCAATACTCTCTGAAGCAAACACATGAGACGGGTCTAACATGTATCTCCTTAACATGGAGTTATGGAAAACATCATGTATCTTGCTCAACTCTAGAGGTAGAGCGAGCTTATAAGCAACTGGACTAATCCGCTCAAGTACCTCATAAGGTCCAATGAATCTCAGACTCAGCTTTTGCTTCTTTCTGAATCTCAATACTGTCTTCCGTGGGGAAACTTTAAGGAAAATCTTGTTTCCTACTGCATACTCTATATCACGCCTCTTGAGGTCCGCATAGGATTTTTATCTGTCCGAAGCTACTCGAAGTCTGTCTTGTATATCCCATACCTTTTTTTCTATCTCCTAAATCAAATCTTGTTCCACCAGCTTTCTCTCACTTAACTCAATCCAACAAAATGATGTGCGACACTTCCTACTATAAAGTGCCTTATAAGGAGCCATCTATATACTTGATTGGTAACTGTTATTATAGGCGAATTCCATCAACGATAGATACATGTCCCAACTTTCCTCAAACTCAATAATACAACCTCTCATCATATCTTCGAGGATTTGGATAACCCTTTTAGACTGTCCATCCATATGTGGGTGGAAAGTGATGCTGAAACTAAGTTTAGTACCCAAAGCTTTCTGTAGACTACCCCAAAACTAAGAAGTGAATCTAGGGTCCCTATCTAACACAACGGATAAGGATACTCTATGAAGCCAAACAACCTCACTGACGTACAACTCAGCAAGTCTGCTCAAGGAGTAATCCCTCCTAATAGGCAAAAAGTGTGCTGATTTAGTAAGCCTATCCACTATCACCCATACAGCATCATATTTCTTAAGTGTTACTGGTAATCCAATCACAAAGTCCCTAGTAATCTGCTCAGCCTTAAACCTAAGACATAAAGCTACAAGTTTTATTTGACATCTTTCCAGAATCAGTCTCTATGGCTTTCAAAATCGAGTTACAATACACTGCTTGTGACTGACCCGAATCAGTCATAATGAACACTTAAAGAAGAAGAGATAATTACTTACAAAGAACGAGCTTTCAAGGGCTGAATTTGTAGCAAAAATTAGGTGAAAAAATGAAGAAAAGAAGGCTCTTATGGGGGAAGAAGAAGAAGAAACGGCTGGGGAGAAAAGGCTGTTCAGAATGTGTGAAAAACAACAAAATGGGCAGCACTAATAAGCCAAAAGCTGCATAACTTTCTTTGTCCTTTCTTCCTTTTCCTTTTCTTTTCTTTTTTTTTTAATTTTTTTCATTTAATTAATTTATTTTCAATACCTTGTCATCCTTATTTAATTTATAACTTGACACGTGCGACTTGCTCTTATTACAATAAACCGACCGGTAGCAAGTCTACCTCGTGAGCATGTTCTAGCTAAAATCCCTATGTATGCATGTGTTTTGTATTAATGACATTTATAAAATGAATATATCCAAATGAAATGTGTGTAATAATGCATGTGGGAACGTCAAGATGTTACATTTTGCACTATAAATGATTTTTCGGCTTATGGTAACCTGTTTGGGTACATAGTGTAAGGTGCAAAAGCACTTCCAATTTGTGAAGAAAACACAATGGACCAAAGGTTAAATCATTGCCAAAAAATGTTTATATGAGTCGTCAAACATTTCTGCCTCCTAACTACCCTTACTGCAGGAAAAAAAAGTCTTTCAATGGACAAACCGAAATGCGAGCAGCTCGATTTCCTTTAGCTGGAAATCAGTTATATGAACGTGTTAAGCAAATTGAAAATGTATTTGGCAAACATAAGAAATTGGATATTGGTGGTCTCTAATCCTTAAAACCCAAGTCAAAATAATCCTCAAGAGCAAAAATAATTCCTTCCTCTAACAATTGATCTGCTGAAGAATGAGATTGCCCACCAAGAAGCCTCTTGTATGTGCAGGAATTTGAAGGAGAAGATGAAGAGATTTGAAACCCTAGAATGCGTCTCCCCCAAATCTCAAAGAAAAAGATGAATTAAATGACTAAACTCTCGTTCTCCACTCTCCTCCCATTACAAGATATGTTATTTTCCTTTTTATAGGAGTGAAAAACCCTAAAGAAATTGATAAAAATCGGGTTTGATAGCTATCCACGTGATCTGCATTGTCCAGTTGTCGCGTGCACACGATGGGCGTCATGGTCGTGACAGAATGCTGTTAACTTGGCTGCTGACTTCTCCTGCACAGCGTCGCTTGCACGCGATGGGCGTCACGGTGACGACAGACTGCCCACTGCCTTCATCCTATCACGACCAAGCGATGGTCATCACGACATTGCGATGAACTTTTCTTCACACATCAATTTTCCTTGTTTCCTTAACACTTCCAATGAATTCCATTATCACCCAAAATACCTCCATAACTCAAATCAACATCAAAACACTTAAAACCTAAAATTATGAAGAACACAATTAGATATCAAATTTATCCATAAATCACATAAAAACAAAAAAACTAAACAATTAGAAGCAACTATAAAACTATAACAAATATGAATACATCAGGTACCATATTATACACACTCTTATTTATATATATATATATATATATATATATATATATATATATATATATATATATATTAGTGCACAATACCCTAAATTATCAACCTCTCTCTATTTCTCTTTGCCGCCCCACATTTTTCTCTCTGCTTTCTCTATTCCCAAGGTTCTAAACGTTTATTCTCAGACTTTTTTTTTACCCAAGAACAAGTGTTGCAGTGTTGCAGAACCAGGTTTTTTACTATTTTCTTACCTTTCCACGGTGAGCAGTCATATTGTTGACAGATTATTTTTAGGTTATTTTATAGTAGGAAACTTATTCTTAAGAGTTTTTTTTATTAATGGTTAAATTTTCTGATTAGGGGAAGACATGATTGATAGAGATGATCAACAGATTGCACATGAGCAATAAATAATAATTAATACTCCAATTTAAAATTTATATATATATTCATATCTATTCGCTTTTTTATTTTTGTGCGATTGTTTTGAATTTGGACCGAGGTTTGTGAATGACAATATGCAACATAAATATTTGACAGTGTGTACGGAAATTATGGAACTGATTGTGAATGATAATAGAACCATGTTACTGCCATGTTAAACTATTCAAAATAATGCCACTGTAGTTAAACTTGAGAATTTATTATTAATTAAAATTTGGCATGTTTAATTGGTTTATAGTGGATTAATTTGAGACTGGAAATAATAATGTGTATTTACTGTTAGTTATTAGAGATTAAATTGTTGGAATAATTTCGGATTAATTACGACTTATTAACACTAAAAATTTGACTGATATCGAAAGAAATTAAAAAAAATATTTGGACCGGAAATAAAAGGACCGAAACGGATAATTCAGAGGACTAAAACTTGCATGCGGAGTAAATATATTTCAATATTTTTTATTATCTTTTTTTTTTGTATATAACTTATATTATAACTGTTTGCATATATATATATATATATAATGTTTTTATATATATACGTGTGGTTATTTATTTATTCATTACACATAATTATTTTGATGCATTTACTTATGCGATTTATTTTATATAAGTATTATGCTTGGAAGAATTTAATGTCACATATGCTATGTGATGGGAAAAAATAGAAAAGACAAATATACTCATTGCTCTTACTAGGATTAGTGTTAGGATAAATGATATATCATTTGGGGTTTATGTACGGTACCATGGACTATTATATATCATATTATTTCGGGTAAGAGACTTAAGTTCTAAAAGCGCCCTTAACCACTATTACGTATTATCAAAACGATAAGAATAGCTTGGCTTAAAACTCTAGGGGTGCACCTATTCGTGATTTGTATCCATTTTAGTCCATGTGGACAAATAAATGAAAAGTTAAAGGTAAGTTATGGAAGTTAAATAATTATTATGTTATGGAAATAAAGTTCCGCTTACCAGGTATGCGTTCTTTACTTCTTTTTATTTAATGGTTGAAATGCATGTTTGGGAAGTATATAGTATAGAATTGGATACCACGAATTTCTATAATCTTGAATGAAGACATAATATATGACACTTTGTTAAATGACATGCTTGCTAGAATAATTATGATTATAAGTACCACTAAACTTTCAGTAGTTTATCATGTGCCCTATATATAGGTTTGGAGTTGTAGGAATAGTTGATCAATGACAAAGTCCAGCTGTCAGAGCAGATCCGATTTAGATTCAGTTACACTCATAAATTTGAAATGTTTTAAATTACTTCATTTATTTATAGGTAGTTTCAGACATTAATAAGACAAGTAAATTTGGAATCATTCATTGGATTTTTTTATACGGATGAAATAATTGGGTGTGTTTAGCCCTAATTTCATATTTCAAATTTTATTTAATACATTCACCTGCATGATTTAGAATTAATTAATAAAATTGGTTTACTTCATATCTAGTTATTTTATGGATTAACTATATTTGTATGTATTGAGAAACGATAATAATGCATGGAAGTATATGTAGTAGAAATCTCTTGTATGGTGGAATCAAGTCTACTATATGGGAGGATGTTACGGTAATACTCGATGAACAACTACTTAACTTGAGTTTTAAATGGAAAATAATGAATATGACACTCAAGTCTAATGAACTTGTAGTTAAGAGTCAATGAACCTGTAAATTTATTTTATTTACAAAATTGCTACTGTATTTAATAGGCTCATGGTCTATAGGCTTGGTAATAGGATGAAGAATTTCCGTTCTCCGCAGGGCATTGCCCTGAATGGGGCGGGAATTCCCTAACTCACTCTCCCATGGGGACAAGGATGAGGGAAATTCCTTCCCCATTAAGCGGTGTGGGGATAGGGAGGATACTCCCTACCCGTGGGGATCCCCGTCCCTGACCTTATGGGAATCCAATAATTATAAATGATTTCTTTTATCCTTAATAAAAATAATATATTATAAAATACAATCTAATATATATAGATAGTGATTAGTGAATAAGAGTATAATATATACAACAAAATATAATATAATAATGTACTTTTATATTATTTAAAAAAATACATCCAATATAAAATTTAAAAACACTTGAAAAATTAATATTAAAAATTCAAAAACTTGAAACATATAAGAGTACGTCCCATATAATATTTAAAATAAAAAATGTTATTCTTTACTAAATGCTCAAATAAATTATGGGATCAATTTGATCAATACTATATAAAAAATTTATATTTGATATTGTTAAATTAATAAGGGTTGAATTACTAATTCACTTAATTTAAATATAAATTAACTTTCTTTTAAACTTATTTATAAATAGAAATCTATAAAAATTATGACATATAAATATTCATAATAAATTAAATTAATTAATGATAAACTATTACATAAGTATTTTATTCTATTACAAAATTGTATATTAAATATTATTTGGAGATACACAATTTTATTATTTAAATTTTAATTTTTTTCAAAATAATTTTTTTAATTTGAAAAACATTTAGCCGAAATGCCAAAATGGGGATCTAAATGAAGATCTCTATGAAGATGGGTGTTGGGTTTTATGGGAATGAGCTGCTCATGTGAGCTTGATCCAGTCAAAAGCCCACCTCCACTAATATACATAAGGAGATTATTTAAGAATAAAATAACTGCTTCTCCATAATCTACAGAATATAAGAGAAAAAAATTATCTCTGAATTCTTCCTCTCCTATTGCATCTAAGAGAATCAAGAGGTGTTCGTGTCATGGATTATGCTTCGAATTCTAGTAACCGGCATTCTCGAAGCATTGAAGACACGAAATTCATGCTTCAACAAGTAAGTTTTCGTTGTCAATCTTGATTTATATTGGTATCAGAGCTTGAAATCGTTTTTTTGTGCTTGAATTTGTGATTAGAATGTTGATTATGTCATAATCCATGAAAATTCACAAAAAAATCCGAAATTTCTTCAATTTTTTAAGGGAGATTTTTTTTGTTTCATGGTTCGAATTTGGTATGATTAGAAATCTCTCTTAACAAGCTTTTCAACGAGTATTTTTGCATATTTTTTTGATGAGTGATCAAATTATTATGAAGTTTTGAAGTTTTTGATCGCATTTGTGTTCTTATTTTTCTGGAAATCGTTTTTTTTCCTATTCCACTCTCAGTCAGTGTGTTTGATGTTCAAACGTTCTTTTAGAGGAATCTAATAGTAAATTTTGTGGTCAAAACCAATGGAGAATGCCTGAAAATATGGGAAAATTGAAAAATAAGGTTTGGAGAGAGCAACAAAGACGGAGTGTGTAGTACGCGCACCTCCGTTGGTGCATAAGAAGCGCTTACAACTGCTAGAGACACGTGTTAGCCAGTGAATGGCATGACATGGCTCTCCTACTGAGATGTCGCTAATGTGGCGAGCCAGCATGTTGTGCTAATGTGGCATGATGACATGACGGCTTTGACACGTGGCAATCTTTCATTGGTCCATGCTGTTAGGTTTGATGACGTGGTGTACCACGTGTTGTGTACACGTGTCACATGGTTGACACGTGACTCTTTTTGGTAGGTCCACATGGCATATCTACTGACGTGGAGATCAACGGGCACGTGGCGGTGCGTGGCGGCATGTGACGTCTCCTAGCAGCACATGAAGGCATTAGGGTAGTCTCTCTTTGGTCTGTAAGGGCGCGTATGTGCCTTGTTGTCAATGCATTTTTTTTAAATTGCTTAAAATTTAATTTTCTATTTAATGAATATTTTTTCAGAATTTTTAAAGCATGTTTTGAAGTATTTTTGTATTAAAAAGTGTGCAAGTTAATATTTTGCATGAAAATTAATGAGATATAAATATATATGTTGTGACTTGATTAGTAGTGGCAAGTGATTTGCTCCTAATATGTGATGTGCATTTTTTTTATTGGTTTATTATGTATGTGAAAAATGCACATGTGATATTGTGGGAAATGTTAGGTTCGTAGATTAATTGATCTCACCTAATATAGTTATTGGCGCATGTTTAAATTAAACGATAATAATTGAACTATGTCAGTAGGAATTGATTGGACTGTGTAACAATAGCTATGTTTTTGCTGCTTATATTAGGTTATTATTGATTAATTTAAGACATTGTGATATGAAATAATTTTGTAGTAAGAATTGTGTTAAATCTATTTATGATCATTGTTTTAAATAGTTGATATGACTGCAACGAAAAATATAGTTGCTGACTTGAACTAGGGAGATAAGCTGAATAACATATGACATCACAAAATTCAATATTTCCTAGAAGAGAAAGAAGTGCTGAAAACTATCACACAACCAATGGCTGAGCAAGCCTCGGCATGGAAGCACTGCTCAATATAGGCGAGATATGGAAGCATATTAGGCCTATAAGCGTAAGAATAGAGTTGCTCGCATATTGATACTGAGCAGGATGAGAAATGACTTGATGCTATACTTTGAGAAGCACCGCTCAGCCCAAGTTGTTTGAGATGCTATTAAGGTCCAAATTCAGTGGAACCTCAACCACTAGGTTGCGTCAATTGACTCTAAAATTTGATGCCTATAAGAAAAATCATAGTCACACAATGAGGCAACACCTATGACAAGTGAATTGAAGGCTGCTGCTGGCCATGTAACACCCTCTCATATAGCATACTAGCCCACTATACGAAGGAGTGCTACTGTATATATGATATTGAACCATTAGCTTTTGTTTCCTTTTTAGCCTTTACCATATTTACATCTTGTTTATCCATGACAACATGTACCATATAAGTAATTATCAAGCATTTAGGCTTAAAAAGAAATCCGTAAATGATAAATCTGTGTTCCAAGGCTAAACACGCCCAAAATAAAAACATCCATACAATCTAGAATCCACAATACAATTTAAAATAAAATCCAATTCAATCACAAATGTATGATAAGAAAAGAAATGCATAAATGTGAGCTGACTTTAGATCTGACTGGCTCGGTTTCTTTGTATCAACTTTACATATGGCTCCAGATCCGCGTGCAGAAAACCCACACGCTAAGCTATTCAAGCTTAGTGGTACACATAATCATATAAATTCTATCAAGCATATCATACGTGTTCTAATCATATCATTCATTACATGAAAGTTATACTATAACACTTCATCTCATTTTTCAATTCATATAATTATAGTCATGCCATCATACCAATCAAATCATTGCACATCACTATAGTGTACTTAGTAAACATAATCTTTTCCTTATTCCTCACATTATGTTACATTATTCTATTTTCGTTTATTCATTTGAATTGCCTAATCACTCTATACTAGACTACTAGATACAGGTTGTGAATAGGGGCTCTCTTGGAGCTGAAGCCACCCTACCCACCTAATCATAATTGTCTGTATCTGTACCTGAGTCAAGTGCACTCTCGGAGCTGAAACCAACTTGACTCATAACTGTATAAAATAATTGCTAGTATAATGGGTCAAGGGCACTCTTGGAGCTGAAACCACCTTGCCCGATAAATAATGCATGAGATAATATTACGGTACTATAACCACTCTCAATGCATACCATCTATCCTATAGTCAGTCCTAGTATGAGTAAGGGTATTTAAGTCTTTTTTCTTTATAACCATATGAGCCATATTCCATGGTTAAGATAACATTTCCATGATATTGCACGACAACATAAATATTGTAACATATTATCATTCATATCATCATAACCCATGTATCATCATACATGTGTTCGTTTATCTTATGTCATGCCATAGCACATAATACATAATGTCATTATTTTCAATAAGATATCACATATTCTTGTCTTCACCACTTACATCATTATAGATATAACATACATATTTAATTTCATCAAAACCAACATTTTACTTTTTCATATAAATGCGTTTGCACTTTAGCATGTTGCGGTATGCCACTATGGCACAGGTGCTGCTGGCCATGCCCATCACTAGGATGTGTGGTGTAACACCCTCTCATATAATTAAGATTAACCCAATTATATAAGCAAGTGTTATAAACTTTCCGTTATTGAAAACTTGTGAAAATTTAAAACTTTTTCTTTTCCTTATATTATTATCTCTTAACATCCTTTCATACAAATAATTTTCATGTTACCATTTTAACATATTAGCCCATATCTTATATCATGCATAAAACTATCATTCATCCAATAGAATAAATCTAGTTTAGACTAAACTAG
>CATIWF010037592.1:0-56536 GCA_949630135.1 Balakata baccata | reverse complement strand
AAACCCGACTTTTATCAACTCCTTTAGGGTTTTTCACTCCTATAAAAGGAAAATAACATATCTTGGAAGGGGGAGAGAGTGGAGAACGAAAGTTTAGTCATTTAATTCATCTTTTTCTTTGAGATTTGGGGGAGACGCATTCTAGGGTTTCAAATCTCTTCATCTTCTCCTTCAAATTCCTGCACACACAAGAGGTTTCTTGGTGAGCAATCTCATTCTTCAGCAACTTTTACTCCTTTTGATAAAGTAGAAAAAAAAAAGACTAGTGTATGTCAAAACTCCTTATGATTTTGTTAGAGGTATTACTAATTTGTGCCTAGTTATCCGCGGAAAACCCCTCTAGCACCATCCTTTCTCTTTGCACACATGATGAACGTAAGGACAGGGGGTTTTTAGGTTTGCTATGGGACATATGTGCATTTGAGCACCGGTGACAGGTTTTTATGGTAATTCACCTATAGTGGAGCCAAATCTTTTTGTTTGTGTTCTAGAACTTGGAAAATTTCCTCCTTGACATTGATTGTACTGGACTGCGGTTTTGTATTGTGTGATATTTTTGAATCATCTGGTTTTTCAAATATGGATTTAGTTTTGGTTGTGACACATGTATTGATGTTTGCAGATTCCTCACTTGAGACGTTATTAGAGGAAGGAATTATTTTTGCTCTTGAGGATTATTTTGACTTGGGCTTGAAGGATTGGAGACCACCAACCTCCAATTTCCAGATTTGAAGATTTAAAGGAGCATTATAACTTTTCTCTTCTTCTCAATTGCTGCTGCAATATTTGTTTGACTATGAATATTACATTGATTTGTTTACTATTCATGTTAGGCTAAATTTTTTTTGGGAGCCTGGTTAGCAATCCCAATTTTGTAATAAACTCTCATTATTTTGTTGAATTCATTATTTCTATTTCAATTTAATTGCACTTAATTAATTTCTAGTTTAATGATTGATTGGCCAACAATGATTGAATTAGGAATGAATATGTTAGGGTTTGATTATTAGACACATCATCTCTAATCTAACCTAAAAATTGGATTGAACATTAGTTAATTCATTGGTTTGATTAGCTAATGCATAAGGTGATCGCCATGAAATATTAATTCTATGAATTTAATGCTTGGGAGGGAATGCGAAATTGGGTGAGCAAAACCGGGTACCCACTTTGTCCATTGATTTTATTCTTTAATTAATTTGCAATTTAATTTATTGTTTAATTAATTTAGTTTTTAATCAAAATCAAATCAAACGAATTAGAGTGTTTAGATTGCATTTCGTGTTCATTGGTAATTAAAGTAATTAGGAGTTTAAGCTAGTGATTCCTTGTGAGATCGACTCCGGGAGGACACTTGCCATTCTACAATTGGCTCGTGCACTTGCTGGTTAAACCTTGAGTTGACATTAAATGCTTGGATGTAGGTTTCCCTTTCTTTGCTGTGGCTCTAGCAAACCTCATGGTGGGAGGAGCACTAACAGAGGCTTTCTCAATCTTGGCCTTCTTAAGAGGTCGATTAGGAGAAGAAAATATTGGACCTACAGAAAACATGGATTAGACAAGTTAAAACATGCAGAAATGAAAATGAAAGAAAGGTGAAGAAAGTACCTGAAGAGAGTCTAGGGGCATGGGAAGCTAGCAACTCCTTAAAGAAATCCGCCCACCAGGTAAAGAATGTTGCTGTGAAAGCCAAAGTCAACATCTTCAAAGAGGGAGACAAGTGCTTGTGGTTCTGTACCAAGGCTTTAATGGCTTCCTCATTTGGTTTTTCTAGAATGGGGAGTGAAGAGAGATCAAGAACCACATGCTGAGAACATTACTAGCATCCCTATAGATTCGGTCTATAAGCCATCAATGTGATAGAAGATGCACCTAACATAGGAGAAAATGGATAGCAACTACTAAAAATGAGACATCATCTAGATATGCAAACAAAGGCCGATAGATTGTTGAAATCCTCCCTGTAAGGCTCAGGAGAAGATAGGCAAAAGGCCCAAATAGCTTCATCTACTCTATCTAGCTTCAAGTAAAGTTAGGCAAGAGAACAAGTCTTCAAACCAAGAAAGAAGCCTAACAAATCCTTAGAAGCTATACATCCGGAAAGTCCTACAAATCTGAAGCCAAGGGGCAAAGAAGTTGTAACATCCTCGACTTTCCCACATGCATTATTACACACATTCCATTTGAATATATTCATTTTATAAATGTCATTCATACAAAACACATGCATACATAGGAATTTTAGCTAGAACACGCTCACGAGGTAGACTTGCTACCGGTCGGTTTATCGTAATAAGAGCAAGTCGCACGTGTCAAGTTATAAATTAAATAAGGATGACAAGGTATTGAAAATTAGTTAATTAAATGATAGGAAAAAAAAAAAAAAAAGGAAAAGGAAGAAAGGACAAAGAAAGATAGACAGCTTTTGGATTATTAGTGCTGCCCATTTTGTTTCTTTTCACACATTCTGAACAGCCTTATCTCCCCAGCCATTTCTTCTTCCTCTTCCCCCATAAGATCCTTCTTTTCTTCATTGTTTCACTTAAGTCTTGCTGTAAATTTTGCCCTTGAAAGCACGTTCTTGGTAAGTAATCATCTCTTCTTCTTTAAGTGTTCATTATGACTGATTCGGGTTAGTCACAAGCAGTGTTTTGTCACTCGATTTTGAAAGCCATAGAGACTGATTCTGGACATATGTTAAAATAAAAATTGTAGCTTTATGTCTTAGGTTTAAGGCTATATAAATGGTTTTGCATGATTTGGTCTCTGTAGAACGATATGGGCATCGGACTGGAACTGGTTCTATTGAAGAATCTAGCTGAATCACTTTCTGTTTTGAATATGTTTCTATATGATAGATTTGATATTTGAGGAAACTCAAAACATGAAAGTTGTAGGTACATGTGTTTTATAGGCGTATACCAAATTTCAGGGCTAGCTTGTGGGTGGATGTTGAGTTATAGGCAAGAGAGTCATGCCTGTTCCATATTTGAGCTGCCTGCTTAGTGTCCTGGGTAGGTCCATTCAGTTGTTTGCCAATTTTGAGCTCCTTAAAGACGTAATCTGTAACTGGTCAATGAAAGTTATAGGTATATGTCTTAGCTAAATTTTGGAACAAATTTCACCTCAATATGTTATGTATGTTGTGAGTTATAGCTTTCACAAGTCAGACTGGTCCGGATGCCAGCCCTGTTTCTGACCAGTCCCAATTACCCTACCATATGAGGACCTTAGATGCAGAATGGATGAATATTGTCAACATGAAAAATGTTGCATTTTAACATATCTATATGTATATAAAGTTTCATACAAATATGACTTACATGTTGTAAGATATGAAGAAGCAAATTTGGTGTCTCAAAACTGCCTATGGTCAAAAACAGGGCAGAGAACAGAACATGTTTATAAATTGCATAAAATATTCCACAATGGTCCAATTGGTCTGAAATTTAGATATGTAGTATCTATACATGTTAGATTTAATTATCAATAAGAATAATGCAAATTGGACTAGTATAGAAAAAGTTATAGGCTAATGAACACATGAAGGTCACACTGCCTTTAGACCAAATCCTAGTTAGTGGTCCTTAAAATGCATACTTCAATTTGTTTAAGTTTATTAGCTACCAATTGATCAAGTATACATTCAATTAGGTCCACAGCATATTGGAGAGCCTCAAGGAAGTTAAAGACAGTAAGATAGAGGCTTTTAGCAAAAGAAAATGTGAGTATAATTATGTGTGATGTGATTATTACGTGCTATGTGCAACGTGACTTGACTTGCGGCCATATGAATTACGTGATTGATATGGTATGGATATGATATCAAAAGGAGATGAATGACTTAAATATATGGTTATGTTATAGGCTTTTCTTACATGGAGTGATTGATTGTTGAATGTGCATATGTGACATATTAGGTTTATAATCAGGATGTGATGCTTAGCTGAGCTGTCAAATGTTGCAAAGTGATAATGTTATATGATCCAAAAAAAAAAATTTATCCCTCATTGTTAACAAGACTATATCTTATGTTATGCAATATATGATACTATGATATAAGTATAAGTGATATTCATTGGTATAAGGTGTTACATTTTATGTTATATTCTAGGTTTATTTTATATATATGTATATGTGTATATATAGTATATTTATATTATATTTTGGATATATTTGATACATACATATATATATATATACATATTATATTTTATGCTATATGATTATTTTGAGGCCCTTTTTCATGTCAAACATGACATAAATATCATATGTAATTTTTCTTTTAATAAATATTAAGTCTATGAGAATTTAAAATGAGGTACATAATTATGATCCATGTTTAAATGTTTAAGTATGACAAGAATAAAAGCATGAAATTCTTGTATAGCAAAAGCATATATGTCTGGTGTCTATGTACATGATTATTAATGAACTTGAAAGCATTCAAAGATAATGTTTCTTTTTGATCTTGACAAAGGGAGAGAAATATAAGAACGTAGAGGGGAATATAAAAAAAGGAAAGATCATTCGAAAACATTTAGATCTAAAAAGAGAGATTTTTTTTAATGGAACATGATAATAAAAATGGATTGCCTTAAAACATGACATAATTGCTTTTCTATATGTTAATTTCTTATTTGTATGCTCAATTTTATTATTTTGTAATTTTATTATTTTGCTTAGTTTGATTGACAAAATTAAAAATGGGGAGATTATTGACCTTAGGGTGATTGATCTCGATTTTGATCTTGACAATCAAATTAAATGTTACTAATATCTTCATCTAATATTGTTTTGATAGTGTACAAAATTTCAAGTCAATTGGATTTGATTTACTTGTGAACAAATCGGTCAAAAATTGAAGGACAGTTTCCCCCTCGGGAAAGGCATGTTCCCCCTTAGGAAAAAAATGTCCCCCACAGGAAAAGGTTCCCCCTTAGGAAAAAAATTTCTCTCTCGGGAAGTACTCGATTCCAATATTCCAAGCTTCAAATCAAAAGTTCTAGAAAGTTGTCCCGACCGGAAAATATGGTTTCCTGATCGGGAAATTTGACTAAGACTAGTCGTTAAAGAGCTGTTAAAGAAAATGACAAATCCAAGGCTACCACATGCAAGGCTCCAACGGATATTTGAATTTTTCTACCGGGAAACTATCTCTATCAGACATCTTTTACTCAATCATCTTTTGAATGTTAAAAATAATTTTGGCACCATATGTAACGGCTAATTGGAAGGTAAATACTATAAATAGACCTCAAAAGGCCTTAGCACATTAAGAGCTTAATTTTAAATGTGCCAAAACTCTTGCAATTTTATTTCCCGACTTATTTTGTAAAAAGATTGAAGTGTTAACCTTAAACACTTGGGTATATATTGTAAGAGTGATCCTAGTAAGAAAAACTCTTATTTTAGTTGTGTGTGTGTCTGTTCAAAACACAAGGAATTGATTATTATGTGAGCCATTAAAACACAAGGGATTTGGATTCGGTGTGAGCCTTAATAAAACACTTAGTTATGGGTGAGCTAGGAAACTCTCTAGTTGTGAGTTAGATAGGAAACTCTCTAGTTGTGAGTTAGCTAGGAAACTCTCTAGTTGTGAGTTAGCTAGGAAACTCTTTTGTAATCTCAAGTTGAGATAGTAGAACTCCCAATTGCGATTTGGGAGAGGACTAGAGTTTGTTAATACCTTAACCTCTATAAATCCTTGTGTGTAATTTTCTCTTGCTCTTTTACTTTCTATGTTTTATTTGCACATTGCTCAAACACTCTAAAAAAATCCAAATCTCTATTTGCCACCAATTCAACCCCCTTCCCCCTCCTTCTTGGTGCACCATCTTTCTAACATCTCTAAAGTCAGCAAATTAGATATGGGATTACCTAAGAAGAGTATGAATATGATGAGAGGATAAAGAGCATGTAAGTGCTGAACCTTATTAAAGAGTTTGAACTGCAGAGGATGAAGGGTCTAAATCCATTAAAGACTATTCAGAGAAGCTTCTTCGAATAGCTAATAGGGTTAGACTACTTGGAGCTGAGTTTAAAGATTCAAGGATTGTTGAGAAAATCCTAGTTACAATCCCTGAAAAGTACAAGGCCATAATCTCAGCCTTGGAGAGCACCAAGGATTTGTCAAGGATATCTCTAGCAGAGCTGCTAAATGTCCTTCAAGCACAGGAACAAAGGAGATTAATGAGAGAAGACAAAACAACAGAGGAAGCACTAGTAGCAAAGAATCAAGGAGCTTCGAAGAGTAAATGGAAGAACAAGAAGAAAGGTGGTGATGGCAGTGGCACTAATGCAGAACTTGCAATTGAAAAAGGGAAAAAGGATAAAAAGTCATATCCATCCTGCCAACATTGTAACAGGAAGAGTCACCCATCTTCTAAGTGCTGGAGAAGACTTGATGCTAAATGCTCCAAATGTCAGCAAATGGGGCGTGGAGCAACTATTTGTAAGAATTCAAGGCAGAATCAGGAAGAGGCAAAAACAATAGATGAAGAGGAAGAATATCATCTGTTTATTGCTACTTGTTTTACCAGCATGGATTCAGCAGACCACTAGCTAATTGATAGTGATTGCTCCAATCACATGACCAATAATAAAGAGTTGTTCAAGGATCTAAAACCTTTTACCTCCTCAAAAGTCAGAGTTAGAGATGGCAAGTATATTATTGCAAAGGGTAAAGGAATAGTTGCAATCCCAACCTATTCAAGTACAAAACTCATTTCTGATGTTTAATATGTTCCTGACATTGACTAAAACCTTTTGAGTGTTGGCCAGTTGATTCAAAATGTTATAAAGTCATATTTGTGGGGAACATGTGCTTAATCAAAGATGAAAAAGGCAAAGATATTTTTAGAGTCAAAATGCAAGGAAAAAACTTTGCTCTAAATCCATTGAAGGAGGAGCAAGTTGCTTTTCTAGTAAATGATAGCACCACTGACATGTGGCACAAGAGATTAGGGCACTACCATCTACAAGGTCTTCTTCAAATGAAATCAAATGAGTTGGTGATAGGGCTTCCAGAAATTGACGAGCACATCTCTCATTGCAAAGCTTGTCAACTTGGTAAGCAACACAGGAAGCCATTTCCAAAGTCAACTTGGAGAGCTACTAGGAAGCTTCAACTTATGCATACTAATGTTGCAGGCCCTCAGAGAACTACCTCACTCAATAGTAGTCTCTACTATGTCATCTTCATTGATGACTTCTCTCGAATGTGTTGGATCTTCTTTATGAAGCACAAGTCAAAGGTGGCATCAATCTTCTAGAAATTCAAGGCTCAAGTTGAAAATGAAAGCATTTGCAAAATCTAGGCCATGAGATTAGACAATGGCAAGGAGTATACCTCTGCAACCTTTAATAAGTTTTTGTGAGGAATTTGGAATTCATCACTAGTTGACTGCTCCATATACTCCAAAGCAAAATGGGGCCAGTGAGAGGAGGAATAGATATATCTTAGAGATGACAAGGTGTATGCTGCATACAAAGAACCTCCTAAAACAATTATGGGCAGAGGCAGCAAACACAGCTATGTTTCTACAAAATAGACTCTTCACTAGAGATGTAGAGCACAAAACTCCATTTGAGGCTTGATATGGCTTTAAACCATCTTTAAAATGTCTTAAAGTATTTGGTTGTTTATGCTATACTCATGTGCCACAGATTAAAATAGACAAGTTAGATGAAAAGCACAACCTGGAGTCTTTATTGGCTATAGCTCAACTGCTAAAGCCTATAAAGTCTATCAGCCACATAATGCAAAGATTGTCATCAATAGAGATGTACACTTTGTTAAAAATGAACAATGGAACTGGAGTAAATGGAAGCTTATAGGCCAAGAGCAAAAGCTTATAAATTTCACCAAAGCAGATCAAGAGCTTGAAGACTGGGAAGCTGAAACAGTAGATGACAGACCTGTGAGAGATACTAGGCCACTCATTGATGTCTATCAAAGATGCAATGTAGCTTTTTATGAACCTACATGTTATGAAGAAGCCAAAATGAGTGAGAAATGGAAGGTTGCAATGGAGGAGGAGCTTCTTATGATAGAAAAGAATCAAACCTAGGAGCTAGTGAGCAAACCCTCATTAAGAAATGTCATCAGAGTAAAATAGGTGTACAGAACTAAGCTCAATATTGATGGCACAGTTAACAAATACAAGGCCAGACTTGTGGTGAAAGGCTACGCTCAAATACCTGGTGTTGATTACTCAAACACATTTGCACCAGTTGTTAGATTGGATTTCATCAGGCTTCTCCTTGCTGTTACTGCACAGATCAACTGAAGAGTATACTAGTTTGATGTTAAGTCTACCTTTCTGAATGGCTACCTACAGGAGGAGATATATGTTAATCAACCAAAAGGTTATGTGAAGAGGGGAGAAGAAGATAATGTTTATCTCCTGAAAAAGTCTCTCTATAGGTTGAAACAGGCTCCAAGGGCCTGGTATAGCAGAATTGATGAATATTTGCTGAAGCTGGGATTCAGTAAAAGCCTCTTAGAGTCCACTTTATATGTTAAGTTAAGAGGACCATATGTTCTTGTCATCTCACAGTATGTTGATGACTTATTAATCACTGGAAGCAATCTAAGTCTGATTGAGGAGTTCAAGTTAGAAATGAAACAGAGCTTTGAGATGACTAACTTGGGCATGATGACTTACTTTCTTGGCATGGAGGTTAGTCAAAAAAAGGATAAAATTTTTGTATATCAACATAAGTATGCCAAGGAAATTTTAAAGAAGTTTAGGCTTGATGAATGCAAAGGCATTAGCACTCCTATGAACTCAAAGGAGAAGCTTAGCAAAGAAGATGGAGCAGAAAAGGTTGATCAAGCAAATTTCAGAAGCACAATCAGTTGCCTTATGTATCTCATAATAACAAGGCCTAATATTCTCAATGCAGTGAGTGTTTTATCTAGATTCATGCAATTGTCCATAAAGTAGCTAAGAGAGTTCTTCGACATGTCAAAGAGACTTATGACTTTGGAATCAAATATAAAAGAGGTAAATAGTTGAAACTGACTGGTTTTTCAGACAGTGATTGGGTAAGCTCAGCTGATGACATGAAGAGCACCTCAGGATATTGCTTTATGCTTAGTTCATGTATCTTTTCATAGTGCTCGTGGAAGCAGGAGACTATAGCTCAATCCACTACAGAGGCAGAATTCAACCAAGCTCTATAGTTGAGGAAAATTCTGATTGATCTAAGCCTAAAGCAAAAGGAAAACACATACATTCTAGTTGATAATTAGGCTGCCATAACCATTTCTAGGAATCATATGTTCCATGGGAAGACCAAGCATTTCAACATCAAGTTGTTCTTCCTAAGTAAAGTACAACAAAAAGGAAATGTGAAGCTAATATACTACAAGTCAGAAAATCAAATTGCAAAAATATTCTCTAAGCCATTGCTAGCAAGTAAATTTGAAGATTTAAGGACAAGACTTAGTGTTTGCAGCTCCTAAACAAGGAGGAGTGTTGAAAGAATGTTTAGGACTGCCAATATGGCATCCTAACTGTTTTTTCTTATCAATGCTACTAGAGAGCTCCTTAATGCTAGAGAGCTCATCAGTGTTGCTAGAGAGCTCCTCTTCTATCAAAGATTTAGTTTGTTGGGTTACTGTTTTTAGTTTTTGATGTGATCATGGCTGATTTGTAGCTCTATGATCTTAGTGATTTGAATTAGATAAACTTTCTATTTTAGTTTTTCCTTAATTCTAGGACCTTGATTTTAGTGATTTTTTTTAGTTTTTTTATATATGTAAGTTGTTGTAAGTTTGAATCATCAGTAGAGTAAATCATTTTCTCTTTCATTGTTCAGTTACTCTTCTCTTTATGACATTTACATTTTAAAAGCTAACATAGATGTTAGTGATGGAAGGCAACACATTTTCTTCTCGTAAATCATGATTAGCAACGAAAACTTACTTGTTAAAGCTTGAATTTTGTGTTTTTAATGCTTTAGGAATGCCAGTTACTAGAATCCAAAGGATAATCCATATCACAAATACCCTTGATCCTCTTGTATCTTTTGGAATGATAGTTGTAGAGAATTCAGAAGATAGGGAAGAAGATGGAAGTTACGTTATGTAACTTTTGTAAAATTTTGAGGGGGAGAAATTATTTTCTAAAATAACTTCCTCTTTTACCCTAAGTGTTTTTTTTAATACACATGATCGAATATCATTCAATCCCTTAAAATTTCATACTCAAATCACTTTTATAATTACTATGTACTCTAAGTTATTTCAAACTCTATCAAGTGAAATAACTTCGATTGGTGAATACATGCAATGAGTGTATAAGCAAAAATACTCTTTCTTTCACCCTTTTACCAATTAGATTTGAATTAACCTCGCTTTTCTAGGAGTGTTTCATTAAGTTGAATCATCTCATGATTATAGGATACATCCTAAGATAGCCAACATTAATTCATCATGTCATAATATAGTCAAAAGTCACAAAGGGTAATAAGAAATGAAATCTATATTTAGGATTTTCAGGACTCACATAGCGAAGAAACAGAGATTCATTCTTTCTCTTCCTTATAGGTCGTCTTGCATATGTAATATAAAGTGCATACTATGATGGAGCAACTCTTTCCTTTTCGAAGATGAAAAAGTGTATGTCTCACTCTTAATCATAAAATAAATAACACCATATGAGTCTTAGTCTTGTCACTCTTAAAGTGCCAAACCTAATACTTTTGTCTACACAATGAACAATGTTAAACAACAAGTTTCACACTCAGCTTCCTCTAAATAGACACATAAATGGTGGGGAAGTCATTCATATCAATTCTTATATATATATGAAGAATTTCATCTTGATCCTTATCAAGGCGACCTTTTTATGTAATAGCATGACTAAATTTACTCCCATTGCATCTTAATCATCCAAACTTTGGTCTTATCTCTACTCTCTCAATAGCACTAGAGCCGATTACTCATGTGAGAGAGTCAATCTAAGTCTATCGATATACTTCATCGAATTGTGCTAATTTGCATTTCCAACATATTCATATAATATAAATAACTATAAACTAGCGAATCTTGAGAAATGCACTCCATGTCATTATAAGTAAAATATAAGCGGTCTGTCAACATATGCAAGTCAACTACCTAGGGATCTCACATGTCTAATAAATGCATCCCTAGTTATTGGTTTGGTAAATGGATATGCTACCATTTCACTCGTAGGAATGTATTTCAAGACCACTTCCTTCTGTGTAATTAAGTCTCTAACACAACGATATCTAATCTAAATATGTTTGGTCTATTAATGATATTTTGGATCCTTAATACATGTTAATATAGCCATATTGTCACAGGCTCAGATGTTGACTGAAACAATTTTGTGTGCTGTAAAAACCTTTTCAACCAAATTGTCTTCTATATAGCTGAGGAGCATGCCATATATTCAGCTTCCACTCTTGATAAAGCTAAACAAGATTGTTTCTTGCTACTCTATGAAATTACATTTTTCAGCAAGAATGCATATCTAGATATCAATTTGCATTGATTAAGATCACTTCACCAATCAACATATATATTACCAACTTAGCACGAATCCTTCAGTACCATAAAAAATAGTCTGAAATTCTTAGATATCTCAATATCCTTCAAACTACTATCTAGCGTTTCAGACTTAGATTAGATAAAAATTTGCTCACTACCCTAAAGGCGTAGCAAATATCTAAATGTATGCACACACTGCATATATTAAACTACCAACAGTGCTAAAGAAACTGTACTTTAGACATTAGTTTGTTTTTATTAGATGTCTTGGGACACATATCAAGACTTAAGGCTCAGATTCCTTTAAGGTATCCACCGGCTTGCAATCATGCATATGGTAACGCTCCAACATTTTCTTAATGTAAGTCTCTTAAGATAAACCTAGAAGTCTTTTCGAGCAATCCTCGAGGATCTTAACACTAAGTACATAGCTAGCCTTGCCCTTGTATTTCAATTCGAAGTTCGATGATAACCATTTCTTAGTAATATCTATTAACTTCTTATCATTTTTAGCTATCAATATGTCATCGACATATAAGGACAGAATTATGAAACCAATATTTGAATGTTTAATATACGCGCAATGGTCTTCCTCCATCATTGTGAACCATCCTTTAACATGGCTTGATGAAATTTGAAGTTCCATTATCTTAACACTTACTTACAACCATAAATGGATCTTTAAGTCAACAAACTTTGCACTCTTGTCCTTTTAGCTTAAAGCTTAAAAGTTGATCTATATACATCTCTTCATTTAGTTCTCCATTTTCGCAAAAAAGTATTAACATCCATTTGGTATAATTCTAAGTCCATCCATGCCATAATAGCCAGAATTAGGCGAAGACAACAAGCAATAATGTATTTTTATAGTTAATTCCCTCTTACTGTATGTAGCTCTTGGCAACTAATCGAGCTTTATATCTTTTAACTGTCCTTTTTGCCTTACATTTAATTTTTTAAGAAACAACTTGTTCCTAATAGTCTTACGACCTGGTGAGAAATCAACCAAATCCTAGACTCAATTAGATTTTATCGAATCCATTTCCTCTTTCATAACTTTAATCCATTCCTTAACTTTAGAAGCTTTAGGACTAGAAAGAGTCTATTGCAATGTCTTGGGCTCTTAATTATGTAGAGCAATCATAAAAGTTTCCCCCTTAATCTCAATATCGATGACATGGAATTCTTTTACGGTTACTACGTCGAGGTTGAGATTGCTCATGATATTGCTCCATAGGAACATAATTAGGCAACTTTCACTCCCACTTACTTTAGGAGGAGCATGATATTCTATGTCATCCTGCTCTATTGGAACTTATGCAACCACTCTTGGACTCCCACTGGATTCAAGATCTTCCATTTCATACAGTCGAAAATCCCCATTTATCTCACCTCTTTTAGGAAAGTCTTCTTATAAGAAAATGACATCTCGCGACTTAATTTTTGTTACCCTTCCATTTACATCTCCCAAAAAAAAAATTACATATAATTTGGAGAATTTTGAGTATCTTTATATCTTATAAAGATACATTTCTTCCCCCTTAGACTAAGTCTCCCATATTCATGAGAAATATTATGGATATAAGTAGTGCAACCCAATGGGTGCATATTACTTAAGTCAGGCTTCTCACCTTTCCATAACTCGTATGGGGTGGGAAGAATTATTTTTAATGGCACACAGTTAAGTAAATAGGTTGTAGTCAGTAGCATATTTCCTCTAAAGAAATATGCAAATTAGCTTGCGCCATCATTGAATTAACCATGTCCAATAAGGTTATATTCCTCTTTTCTGCTATGCTATTTCTTTACGGAGTCAAAGGAATAGTTAGCTATCTAGCTATATCCTTATCATCACAATAAATTTTAAACTAGTCAAATATATATTCACGTATTCGATCGGTCCTTAATGCTTTAATATTTGTATTTAATTGATTTTCAACCAATCTACTATAGCATATGAGGCAGTTCAATGCTTAAAACTTATAGGATAATTAAATAAATATAAATGTATCTAGTGAAGTCATCTATAAATGTGATAAAATAGTGAGCGTCATATCTTGCTCTCATATTTATTGGTCCACAAATGTCATAATGAATAAGCTATAAAGGAAATGTGGCTCTCTTTTTGCTAAATGGTAATCTTGTTGTTTTTCCACCTAGACAATACTCACAAACAGGCAAATCTATGTTCTTAAATAGAACCTAAAAGATCATTCTTTACTAATCTTTCTAAGCAATCTTGCCCAATGTGTCCAAGTCTAATATGCCACTTAACATCATCAATTAATAAAATATTACTGGAAACGGCTAACAATATATACAGATTGATTAATATCTATAAAATAGTGTTCAACACTATAAGAACCAATTAAAAAAATATCCAAAGCCATAATAAACCTCGTCCAAAAGTCATTACACATAACCATTGTCAAATACAATTTGAAAATGAATCTATTCTAGCAAAAACATCTTTGTTGATTTTCAAAAGCATATCGATTCCTTGTTATATGGCTAGTTGCTGCTGAACCTACAGTCCAATAAAGAACAGTTTCAGCTAGCATTAAACAATTGCTAACATATAAGTCAGCGGGATAAATGTAGTCATACAATACGCTTGCTTTTGTTTCTGCTAAAATTGGCTTCAACACTTCCCTTACCTTGCCTTTTGCCCTTACCTTTCTTTTGACCAGAGCCTGAGGCACTTCTGGACTTAGTCATATAGGCCTCCCTAGTAGGCTTATCGGCGAGAAGGCAATCCTCCTTTAGCTTAACATGTCCTGCAACATCTTCAAATGTTTTTATACAATCATTGTAGGTAAGGTTGACACGCATGTGTTCCTAGGCTTTGGGAAGAAAGCGTATAACAGCTTGGACCTGTTGCTCATTAGTTAACTCATGATCAGCAGCCTTCAGTTCACTTATCATGTTGGACATGACAGTTAGGTACTGCTTCATTATGTGATTATGATTTTTCTTATAGACATTGAATTTTAGAGTCAACTGACACAAACTAGTGGTTGAGGTTCCATCTAATTAGTCCTTAATAGCATCCCAAACTACTTGGGTTGAGTGGTGCTTCTCAAAATGTAGCATCAAGTCATTTCACATACTGCTCAGCATCAGTATGCGAGCAACTCTATCCTTGCCCTTATAGGCTTGATATGCCCCCATATCTGGCCTATGTTGAGTAGTACTTTCATGCTCAGGATTAGTCATTGGTTGTGTGATAGTTTCCAGCATTTCTTCTCTTCTAGGAGATACTGAATCTTGCGATGCCAAACATCATAATTATTACCATTCAACATATCTTCCTAGTTCAAGTCAGCAACTATGCTTTTTGTTGCAGCCATTTAGAATAATGATCATAAACAGATTAAACACAATTTTTACTACAAAAAAAAATATTTCATATCACAATGTTTTAAATTAATCAATAATAACCTAAACAAGCAGCAAAAACAAAAGTATTGTTACACATTCCAATCAATTCCCACTGATATAGTCCAGTTATCATCATTTAATGTAAACATGCGCCAATGATTATATTAGGTGAGATCAATAAATCTACCAATCTAATATTTCCCACAATATCACATGTATACAACTTGATTCAAAAAAAAAAAAGAAAATTTAAAGCATGCATCTTCTTCAATAAAATAATTCAACATAATTATTATTTTAAACACTCAATATAAAATATACATATCACATATTATGAGCAAAAACACAATGCTACTACTAATCATCTCATGACATATTTATTTGTCACTAATATCCATCAGATATATATAATTAATTTATTGTAAAAAATTTACATTTTCACACTTTTTAATATAAAAATACTTCAAAATGTTCTCTCAAAATTATGGAAAAATGCTCATTAAATAAGAAATTAAATTTTAAGCAATTTTAAAAAAATTGCACTGAAAATGGACACCGCACGCACTGAAGAGAGACTCCTCACGCCCTAGTTGACCATCACGTCATTGCCATGTGGACCTACTAGAGAAAGCCACGTGGCAACGACATGTGTACTCGACATGTGGCATGTCACACCATCAAATCTAATAGCATGGACTAATAAAAAATTGCCACATGTCAAATCTACCATGCCATCACGCCACATCAGCATGACATGCTGGCTTGCCACGTCAATGCCAGCTCAATAAGAGAGCCATGTCATGTCATTTACTGGATGACATATGTCTCAGACAGTTATAACCGCGTTCCACGTGCCTGAGGTGGTGCGTGGCCTACCTATGGCCATTCAATCCCGTTTTGAAATTTTTCCTATATTTTTAGCCATTTTCTACCGTTTGGGACCATAAAATCCATTATCGGATACCATATAGATAGAGTTTGAACATCAAACACCATCACCCAAGAGTGAAATCAAACAAAAATCAATTTTCTAGAAATTCAAGAACACAAATACGAATAGAAACTTCAAAAATTCATAGAAATTCAACCACTTGTCGAAAAATTACAAAAAAAAAAATTACTCATTGGAAAGCTTGTGATGAGAGCTTTCCAACCATACAATATTTGCACCATGAAATCGAGAAAAAATTTCTCAAAAAATTAAATAAATTTTGGATTTTTGGTGATTTTTCATGGATTATGGCACAAACAACATTCTAATTACGAATTCAAGCACAAAAATACGATTTCAGGATATGATACCAATGTAAATCACGATTAGCAGCGGAAATTTACTTGTTAGAACATAAATTTTGTGTCTTCAATATTTCAAAAATGCCGCTTACTAGAATATGGAGTATAATTCATAGCTTAAACACTCTTGATCCTCATGTATCTTTTGGAATGAGAGTTGTAGAGAATCTAGAAAATGGGGAAGATGATGGAAGTTACGTTCTGTAACTTCTATAAAATTCTGAAGGGGAGAAATTATTTTCTAAAATAACTTCCTCTTTTATATTATTCCATTTAGGTCTTAGGCTAGGTCAAGCCCACATGGGCAGCCTAAACCCATCAAAATCCAACACATCTACTAGATGACAAAACCAAGTTAAAAACCTCTTGAAAAATCTTTTATGAACTGGCTCATGTATAAGGGTAATAATTTGTGTTAATGGGTCGTGTTCGTATCGTGTTTTGCTATTTCCATAATATAATAAGAATTAATATGAATACGACACAATAAACTAATTGTGTCTAAAATTCAAACACGAATACAATCTACTTATTAAATGGGTTAACAAGACACGTTTAACACAATTTACATATAAAATTAGTATAATACGATCTAATTAATATGTATATAAGTTATAAAGTGTCAGGTTAAATGTGTTAATCTAACATAACACAACATACTTAATGCAATTAACCTATAAATTGAATTGAATTAGTATAACACGATTAAAATAATATGTATATTGGTTATAATATGTTGGATTAAACGTGTCAACACGACACGATACAAATAATTGACAGGTTAAATATGCTTTTTTTATGTTGGCAAATCAACCTGCAATCAACACATTAATTTTCATATTTTTATTGGGTTGATACAATTGTGATACGAACGTAATAAATTCCAACCCTAATTCACAAATTTCGTGTTAGGTTCATGTCTTGTTGTTGTGTAGTGTTCATTATTGCCATCCCTACTCATATATAACTCTTGAATCTCCACTTCTTGCATATGCAACTACTTAATCTTTGTAAACTTGAGCGAGATTAATCAAAAAATATATGATGTTAAAGCCTTTAGTTTTCTTTGTGTAATTCATATTCTGAGCTTGAAGGTGGTTAATCTTTGTGAAAGTATTGAAAGAGTAAGCTAGCACTCTAGGACTGTATTTGACTTGATTATTGCCTAAGAATGATTTGTGAATCGAAATTCTCAAGATTTGTATCTTGTAGATGTAAACAAGAGTGTCAAACCATTATAAATCTAAGTATGTCAAGCTTACTCTCTTTTCTTATTTTTAAAGATTGTATTTCTAGTTTGGTAAAAAAATTTTAGATTTGGTTTAAACTCAAAATTGTCAAAAGTATATTTACAAAAATCCATTTGCTCTAAAATATATTACTCAAGTTCAGACATAAGTAAAAAAGGTGATTTACTTCAGGGTATTTTCAAATTCCAGAGTTTTCAATTCAATAAACGTGTTTTTTATACTTTTATTTCAAAACTTGAACTCAAAATCGTTTTATTCTAGCAATAAACAATCTTGAAAAGAACCATAATTTATATATAATTCAATTCAGTCCTCTTTTGAATTATTTTGGAACTTACATAATAAACCAATTTACCTCATACTCCCTATAAGTTGACAAAAGAAAAATATTTATAAAGAGAATCTTTAGAATTAACATTTTTCATCTCACAAATTTCTAGATGTACAAGTTTATTTATGGGGTAAAAGGATTTCAAATTTTTCTTAATGGATTCAAAGCAATGATTTAGTAATGTATATGAAGGATATCTCAGTTATATATAATCTTCTAATTACTTATCAATTAGTTTAGGCTGATGTTATTAAAAGAATGCATTAAGGCCAATAGTAAAGGTTTTAATAATGGTTAGTGACTCTAGCCCATCCCAGCAGGTTCAACTGGGTTAATTAGGAATTGGAATTTTGACCAGATGAGTTCAAAGATCCGTTCATCGATTGGAAAATTCTTACTGTTATTGAAAAAATTTGGCTTAATTGCTTGTGTTGCTACTCAAACTAAAGACAAAGGATGAAATATTCCCATAACTAACCATTTTTATAATACTGGATGGCTACCAAATGATATTAAATGCTCTTTCATAACACTTGTCTCGAAAAGGGAAGATGCTTGTCGTATTAAGGACTTTCGACCGCTCTCACTCATACGTGGTATGTATAAAATTGTGGCCAAGCTTTTGGTAAATCGCCTTAAGTTGGTTATGGATTCTATCATCGGCCTCCATTAGTCTGCTTTTGTTGTAGGTGCCAAATTTTAGACAGCTTTCTTATTGCTAATGAAGTTATCGACTTTTATAGGAAAACTAGTAATAGTTGTGCCATCCTAAAACTTAACTTCAAAAAAGCTTTCAATACAGTTAAATGGAGTTACCTTCTTCAAGTCATGATAGATATGGGTTTTGAAGTTCGTTGATGCCAATGGATTTTAGAATGCTTTTCCAATTCAAAAGCATCTATTTTGGTAAATGGCACTCCTTCAAAGGAGTTTCGAATCTACAATGGAGTCAAGCAGGGCTGCTCTCTTTCTCCTTTACTGTTTATTATTGCTATGAAACTTCTTACCGATTTGATTTCTCGTATGTATAGTCTTGATATGTTTTCTAGTTTCCAGTTTTCGAGATAAGGTCCTGTTATTACCCATATGTAGTTTGTAGATGACATGCTACTTTCTTCAAAAGATTATGTCTTGGACTTTACCCGCTTGGCACAAATGTTATGGTGCTTCTCTCTTGCTTTGGGTCTTCATATCAACTTTTACGAGAGCTCTATTGTGGGGAATAATTGTTCATTTTAGGTTATTGATTCAATTTCAACATCTATTTTCTATAGAAAATCATATTTATCTTTCATATGTTTGGAAGAGGACTCTTGGAGCTTCACCTAAACGCATGGCAACTTGGAAGCCTGTCGTTACTAAAATCCAAAATCGGCTTGCTTTATAAAAAGGGAGAATTTTATCACAGGCTAGACGTTTATCTCTCATTAAATCTAGTATTACCACTTTACTCTTGTATTATTTATCTATCTATCTTTTGGATACCTATTTCTTGGTAAAGCCATAAATCGACACATCAGAGCTTTTTTCTGGTCAGGGATGATCGATCTCCTAAGTTACATTGGGTAAATTAGGATTTGCTCATTAAGCCTAAAATAAATGGAAGGTTAGGCATCTACGATATTCTTCTTCATAACTCAGCCCTTCTCTCTAAGTGGTTATGGAAATTGTGCTATGAAAAAACAGGTATAGGCTACAATTATTCAACATAAACATTCTTCACGAGTTGATCTATCCTTCAAGCATAAGTATTTATCGTATGTGTAGAAGGATATTGTATTTATCTACACTACATCAAGGTTGCTTTCAGATTTTATTGCCCAAAATCTTTCTTTCAAGATTGGAGATGGGTCTTTAGTATTATTTTGATCTAATTTATGGCATGAAACATGTTCATATCCTTTATCTATCTTATATCACTACTATAAAATATACTTTGGACGAAGCTCAAATGTGTTTATTTTAAACATAACAGATATATAAAGTTGATGCAGTGACATTTTGTAAATAAAATTATCACCACGTAACTCGGATGCAACTGTTTTATAGAAAATAGTCACATAAGATAGATCATATGCGGTTGTTTACATGACCAAAAGCATCTGTGAGGGTTAGATAAGACTGGTAAGTAAAAACAGACGTATCCAATTTTTTTAAAAAATAATGTTTAAATAAAAAGACTAAATGCGACTGTTTTATGAAAAACAATTGCATTAGGTTTATGATAATTTAATTATTTAATTAAGTTATTTTTTATGTAATTATTAATTATTATTTTGTTATTTGTAATTTAGATTTAGTTATTTAATTATAGAGTAAAATATTTTCTATTTATATTTAATTATGATACCAAATATATTTTTTTACTAAATTTACATTATGATTAAAAAAATTAATTATTATTACGTATAGGACAGTTATTAATTTTATGAATTATAGTATTTGTTATGTATATTTATTTATGTTATATTTTGTTTATATATTAAATTTAAATTATATATTAAATAACTTTATAATATATAAACTAAAATATACAAATAATATTTATCTTGAGATGAAACATTGTTGTTTGGTCTAGGCTCGATGCAACTATTTCGAATCAAAACATTATCATCCGGCCTTAATCAAAATGACGCTGTTTTGCTCTATTTATTAATTAATATTTGTAGTTATTTAATTAATTATGTTATTATGTAATATTTATAATTATTTGATTATTTATATTTAACTATTTGATTATTTATTTATTTATGTAACAATGTATTATTTATATTTATTTTAATATTTGTTATTTATATTTATTTATATTATTGTTTAATTATTAAATTTAAATTATATATCAAATAATTTTATTATATTTATACTAAATAATATATAAATTCAAAATAAATTAAAATAAATAATATTTATTTTTGAAAAAAGAAACAAAACGACATCGTTTTGGTTTAGGCCGGATGCAATTGTTTGAACTCAAAACAGTTGCATCCAACCTCAACAAAATGACGTCATTTTTCTTCAATTTGTTTTTTTTTAATATTTTAAGTTATTTAATTAATTATATTATTATTTAAGATTTATAATTATTTAATATTTATGATTAATTGATTATTTTGATTATTTGTATTGTGTTATTTGATTATTTATTTATCTATATAATATAGTTCATTATTTATATTTTTTCTAATATTTGTTATTTATATTCATTTATTTTATATTTTGTTTTATTACTAGATTAAAATTATATATTAAATAATTTTATTTTGTTTATACTAAATAATATATAAATTCAATTTAAATTAAAATAAATGATATATATATATATATATATTATTGATTAATTAATTAAAAAATAAAAGGAACATAAACGACATTATTTAGGCTAGGCTAGACGCGACAATTCCAGCTCAAAATAGTTGCATCCGACCTTTAATAAAATGGAGCCGTTTTATTAGAGCTTGATACGGTTGTTTTGGGCCGGTTGCAACTGCACTATTTTAACCTATCAGAATAACTCCTCTTTCTCATTTGTGTACCGCCGACAGTTTCTTGTGTTCTTTCTTTCTCATTTGCTCTATTTCCTCCTACTACCTTCTTCATCCATTTTTTTTATTGGTTCTTATAATAAAATCTTTCATTTTACTCATATTTTATGCACGCATACTACGTCACCATCCGACCGTTGTCTCCATCCTGTTGCTTCGACGGTGGTCATATCTCAAGGTTAGTTTTTTTTTTTAATTTAAATTTAATAGAGAGACATGTGTTGACCTTAGGGTGATTGATCTCTATTTTGATCTTGACAATCAAATTAAATGTTAGTAATGTCTTTATCTAGTGTTGTTTTGATAGTGTACAAAGTTTCAAGTCAATTGGATTTGATTTGCTCAGTGATCAAATCGATCAAATATTGAAGGACAATTTCCCGCTTGAGAAAGGCATATTCCCCATTGGGAAAAAAAATTTTCCCCCTCGAGAAGTGCTCGATTCCAGCATTCCAAGCTTCAAGTCAAAAGTTCTAGAGAGTTGTCCCGACTGGAAAATTTGACTGAAACTAGTTGTTGAAGAAAATGACAAATCCAATACTGCCACGTATAAGCCTCCAACAGATATATGAATTTTCAGACCGGAAAACTAGTTTTGTTAGACAACTTTTAGAAAATCATCTTTTGAATATTAGAAATAATTTTTACACCATATGTAACAGCTAATTGGAAGGTAAACACTATAAATAGACCTCTAAAAGGCTTTAGAAATGAAGAGCTTAATTTTAAGTGTGCCAAAACTCTTGCAATTTTATTTTCCAACTTATTTTGTATAAAGGTTGAAGTGTTAACCTTAAACACTTGGATATAGGTTGTAAAAGTGATCCTAGTGAGAAAAACTCTGGTTTGGGTTGTGTGTGAGCCTATTCAAAAACAAAGAATTGGTTATTGTGTGAACTACTAAAACACAAGGGATTTGGGTTCGGTGTGATCCTTGAGAAAACACTTAGTTGTGGGTGAGCTAGAAAAACTCTCTAGTTGTGAGTTAGCTAGGAAACTCTCTTGTAATCTCAAGTTGAGATAGTAGAACTCCCAATTACAGTTGGGGAGAGGACTAGGGGTACCCGAACCTCTATAATTCTTTGTGTGCAATCCTCTCTTGGTCCTTTACTTTCTATATTTTATTTGCATATTGCTCAAACACTCAAAGAAATCTATTAAGTCGAAAATTTCTATTTGCCACCATCTTTCCAACAACATGCATAAAGAAAGTTGTTTAATGAAATGAGTGTTATTTGTATGGATATAGTTTATAAATTTGAGAGGAAAGTGAATGGAAAGCTTAGTATGAAAATTTATGGGTATTTGTGACGAATATGTAAACTAATATGGGTATTATATGTTTGAATGATTAAATTGGTTCTATTTGTTTGTATTTAAATTATGGGTGTTAGGTAAGTTAGTGATAAGTAGGACATTCTAATTAATTTAATTATATAATTATAATGAAATTAATAAATATTAAACTAATGTAAAGTTTAATTAATTAAACTTTAATATAACGAAATTAATTATATAATCAATTATAAAATTACAAAGTTTAACTATAAGAAATGAAATCATAAAAAAATTAATAATATACTATAATGAAATAGTAATTTATTAATATTTAATTATATAAATATAATGAAATTAATAAACATTAAACTAATATAAAGTTTAATTAAATTAAACCTTAATATAATGAAATTAATTATATAATCAATTATAAAATTACAAAGTTTAACTTAAAATAATCGAAATCGTAAAAAAAATGAAGAAAAAGTATAATAAAATTACAATACAATAGTATTGAATTATATAATTATAATGAAATTAATAAATATTAAACTAATACAAAGTTTAATTAAATTAAACTTTAATATATTGAAATTAATTATGTAATCAATTATATAATTAGAAAGTTTAACTATAATGAAATTTAATTAATAAACTAATATATAATTAATCTATAATAAAATTAATTAAATAATAAATTATAATGATTTATGAGCAATAATTACATAATTAAAAAATTTAATAAACTTTAATAAAATTAATTAATTAATTAAATATTTATACTAATTAATTTAATTATGTATTGACGTTAAATTTTGCTTTGATTTCACTTATGTTGATTAATCTTCATATTTAAAGAGTATATACTCATTCAAGATTTGCTTATTAGGAGTAAGTCTTGAATAGTTCCTTGTCTGGAACTGTTTTTTAACATTGAATCTCACTTAGGATGTGGATGCATAAATGATTTTTGGTTCCAAGATAAATCTCAATGTCATTTTCCTAATGTTCTCTAGGTACATATGTGAATGAATCATTCTATTTACGCTGTGTAATTTGAGAATTGAGGAGAAATACTGCCAGATTCCTTGGGATCGAAAACTAGATATGCTTTCACTAGTGGGATTTGATATTTAAGGTTGGGTTAGGTTGGAGTGATAAGGATTAAAAAAACCAATGTTTACTATGATTAGAAGCAATGTGGTTTATTTTAAATTTATTTCTTTATGTGGTTAGATATGAATCGAAATTGGATGTATGGTGACAAAATACGGTTGAATTTGTGAATAGAGTTAAGGGATTTATTAGAACTACGATAGAAAATCATATAAGGAAGAAGGAATCAATAATTGCATGTCCATATGCTGATTGTATTAATATGAGAACATATCAAGATGTTCAAATTGTGATACAGTGTGGTGTTACAAGAGGTTGCATACGATGGATATGACATGGTGAGAATGTATTGATTAGGATAAGTTCTAATTTTGAAAGTCAAGGAGAAAATTACCTTGATGATGAAGGGAATGATTTGGACAATAATCGGTTGGACGAGATGATATATGATACTGGAAATTAAGTGAAAAGGCCGAAAGACCTTGAGAGATTGTGCTCTGATGTCAAGAAACCTTTGTATCCCGGTTATACTAAGTTCGCAAAGTTGTCAGCCATGTTTAAACTATGCAACATGAAAGCCAAAAATTAATCGAGCGATAAGAGTTTCATGATGTTATTAGAACTTTCATAAGAGATATTTCCAAAGGGAAATGAGCTTCCCACGTCAACCTACAAGGCTAAAAAAATGTGGTATCCCATGGGTATGGATTATAAGAAGATACATGTTGTCCAAATGATTGTGTATTGTACCGAAATGAGAATAAGGACTTGCATGAGTGTCCTAAGTGTGGGGCATCGCACTTCAAGTTTAGGAAAGTATCTTCTAAGAATAAGAAAGGGTCTCCAGCTAAAGTATTATATTATTTGCCAATAATACTAAGATTCAAATGTCTATTTGCAAATGTCAAAGATACAAAGAACTTAAGGTGGCATGTAGAAGGAAGGAAACAAGATGGCAAACTAAGACATCCTGTAGGTTCTCCGCAGTGGAGAATAATTGACTCTACATTCCCTAATTTTGGTAGTGAAGTGAGAAAATTGAAGCTGAGACTATGCATAGATGGAATAAACCCCCATCGCACACGAAGAGTCAACATAGCACATGGCTAGTTCTCTTTATGGTTTATAATATATCTCCCTAACTGACTATGAAGTGCAAGTATATAATGTTGTTGATGTTGATATTGGGGCCCAAACAACCGAGAAATGATATTGATGTTTACCTTGCACCACTTATTGATGATTTGAAACTGTTATGGAATGAAGGTATACCGGTGTATGGTGCATATACTGAGACTATGTTTACCTTACATGATATGATATTTTGCACTATAAATGATTTTTTGGCTTACGATAATTTGTCTGGGTATATCATGAAAGGTGCAAAAATTTTACCAATTTGTGATGAAAACATAATGGACCAACAGTTAAATCATTGCAAGAAAAATGTGTATATGAGTCACCAGACCTTTTGGCCTCCTAACCACCCTTATTGCAAGGAAAAAAAAAGCCTTTTAACGGACAAACAGAGATGCGAGTAGCTCGATTGCCTATAGTTGGAAATCATGTACATTAATGGGTTAGAGAAATTAATAATGTATTTGGCAAACCTAATAAGACTATTCAAAAGGGCTTGTGGAAGAAAAAAATCCTTGTTCTGTGATCTTTCATAGCAGAAACATTTACTGATTCGACACTGTATTGATGTTATGCATGTAGAGAAAAATGCTTGTGATTCTATAATAGGGATACTAAAGACATGGTAGAAATGGGCATATAGATGGAGTTAGTACCACAAGATAAGGGAAAACAGACTTATCTTCCTCCAGCCTATTATACACTTTTTAGAAAGGAGAAAATAAGCTTTTATGGGTGTCTTTATGGAGTTAAGGTTCCATATAGGTATTCATCAAATATAAAAAGTCTTGTGTTAATGAAAGATTTGAAGTTTGTGGGTAAGAAATCTCATGATTGTCATATTCTGATGCAACAATTCTTATCGGTTGCAATATGAGGCATACTACCAAATCATATCAAAAATGTTATTACAAGACTTTATTTTTTCTTCATCACAATATGTTCTAAGGTGGTTGATCCTGAAACTTTAAATGAGTTACAGTCTAATATTGTTGTTACCTTATGTCAATTCAAAATGTATTTTCCACCTTTATTTTTTGATATAATGGTGCATTTGGTTATTATAGAAATAAAATTGTATGGTCTACTATTTTTTGAGGTATATGTATCCTTTTGAGAGATTCATGGATATCTTAAAAGGGTATGTAAAGAATCGGTATTGGCCTGAATGCAATATAATTGAAAGCTACTTAGTTGAGGAAGGTATTAAATTTTGTAATGACTACTTAGCAAGTATTGAACCAATTGGAATTCCCAAGTCTCGTCATGAGGAAAGGCTCGGAGGACAAGGAACAGTTGGTTTTAAAGTCATATTGCCTAGTGCTCAAATGCATGACAATGCACACCTACTTGTGTTGCACCACTTGATTGAAGTTCATCTTTACTTAAAAGAGCATATGGCCATTTTAAGGCATTTGAATCCTTCAAAAGGTGAAATATGGTTGACAAATGAACACAATTGTTCTTTTATTGGATGGTTTAAAGACTGTTTGATGCATCAGCTGTCAAAAGAGCCAGATGAAATAACTGATACTATAAAATGGTTAACATATAGCCTTGGATTGTGCATACGGTCTTGTGAAGGGTATGACATCAACATATATATATATTACACTAAACGTTAAGATGACAAAAGGACAATGCAAAATAGCAGAATTACTTTGATAACTTCATAAAGAGAATTTACTAGTGCTAAAGACACCACCCCAATCGATGCTACGATGTCATATTATGGTGTAATTGAAGACATATAGGAACTAGACTATAAAAAATTCAGTATTCCTCTCTTTCTGTGTAAATGGATTGAAAATCGATGTAGTGTTCAAGTGGATGAGCAAGGTCTCATGTTGGTGGATTTTAGTAGGTTGGGTTATCAAGATGATCTATTCATTCTCGCTTCACAGGCCAAATAAGTATTTTACATTGTCGACCCGAGTGATAGCAATTGGTCTATTGTTCTTCAAGGTAAAAGGCATATTGTGGGTATTAATGATGTAGTAGATAAGGAAGAGTATGATCAGTTCGATAAGACTTATCCTTTTTCTATTGGGCTACCTATGCCAATTGATGATGATATTTTAGTTACAAATTGCATGCATACTAATCATATCGAAGGCTTATGGATAGAAAATCCCAAATAATTGCTTCAAACTTGTTTATGGCACATTTGTTTTTTTGTAGTATAGCTAAATACAGTTTATAACGATAAGTTAAATACTCTTCTTATTTCTTATTCACACTTATTCAAATAAATTGCTTTCAAATAAATTAATAAGTTAATTGATTCAAACAAGAAAAATCAAATAAATTACTTTTAAATAAATTGATAAGTTAATTGATTCAAATAAAGTATTTTTAAATTGCATTATAATAACATGTTTCTTTATTATATACTTGTATTATAGGAAATCATATCTTCAGGAGATGACGATCAGCCCACAATCAAGAAGAAGGAAAGAAGAGATGCAAAATGTAAAAAATTGCTTAAGAAAAGAGAAGAAAAGTTGATAATAGAGTTGGATAGGGATGCAGACCCAATTGGGCCAAATTCAGATGCATTCAAATCTTATCTTTGACTTGTGGCATGTTCGAAAGTCAAGATCACGGTGCTAATATGGAGCAAATTTGATAAGGACCTTAAAAATATGATATGGGAAAATATCAAGGTAAATTTTCAAAATAGCACATTTTATTTAAGCATTCATCTATTATGTACTATGTAAATGAGTCTAATTAATGACTTTAAAATATAAATAATACTAAGGACTTTAAAATGTTGGTTTGTAGGAAGCGTTCATTGTGCTAGACACTTTGGAAACGAAGAAGAAAATATTGAAAAATACGGAGAGGTGGTAGAAAGATTTCAAACACCGTCTAGTCAAAAATACATAATGATGGTTGGTAATCGCCAACAGTTGTCCCCATTAGGAAAATATGACTATTTATCTACTGAGGATTGGGAGGAATTCAAAAGAACACATCAAGATGAATCATTTGGGGTACAATGTAACATCCTCAACCGTCCATACATGCATTATTACATGCATTTCATTTGAACATATATGTTTTATAAATGTCATTCACATGAAACACATGCATACATAGAGATTTTAGCTAGACGTATTCATGAGATAGATTTGACACAGGTCGATTTATTGCAATAGGACCAAGTCATACGTGTCTAGTTATAAGTTAAATAAGGACATAAGGTATTGAAAATAAAATTAAATAAAATGATTAAATTTAAAATAAATGAAATTTGACATAGTGAAATTAATTAAAGTAAACAATTTAACTAGATAGTATTTTTGGCACTAGGTACATGTAAATATATAGAGAAAATAATAATAATAATTAATTTAATTAATTAATTATTATTTATTTAAATTATTTAAAAATATCCAAAAAAAAGAAATCAGAAAAAAAAATTCGAATGGAAAAAAAAAATTGGCTAAGTCAAATAGGGCTGCTGCCTTATTTTCCAGACCATCTTTTTCCCTCATCTCTTCTTCATTCTTTCTCCCAAATTTTTCCAGAAAAAAGACCAGGAACAAGACCATCTAAAGGTTAGTTTGTTCTATAAATTTCTAGTTTTAATATATAGTTAATAGAAAATGATTTAGGAAGTGCAAACTACATGATTTCCATGGGTAAGCTGCTTGAATTCTATTTTGATGGCAGAAAATTAGGGTCCCATTTTCTTCATGTTAAAGGCTGATTTTGAAGAAGCACAAATATAAAACTTGTAGCTTTATGTCTTAGGTTTAAGGCTATATAAATGGTTTTGCATGATTTGGTGTCTGTGGAAAGATATTGGTATCGAACTGGAACTAGTTCCATTAAGGAACCTAGTTGAATCATCTACTGTTTTAATTTTGTTTCTATATGATAGAGATGAAACTCAAAACATGAAAGTTGTAGATATATGTGTTATCTAGTTACATACCAAATTTTATGACCAGATTATGGGTGGATGTTGAGTTATAGGCAAGAGAGTCATGTCTGTTCCATATTTGAGCTGCCTGCTTAGTGTCCTTGGCAGATCCGGTCAATTTTTTGCCAATTTTGAGTTCCTTACAGACATAATCTGTAAATGGTCAAAAAATAAAAGTTATACGTACATGTATTAGCTAAAGTTTGGCATAAATTTCACCTCAATATATTATGTATGTTGTGAGTTATAGCCTTCATAAGTCAGACTGATCTGGATGTCAGCCCTGTTTCTAACCAGTTGAAATTACCCTACCACATGAGGACCTTAGAGGCAGAATGGATGAAAGTTGTAAACATGAAAAATGTTCCATTTGGACATATATATGTGCATGCTAATTTGAATTAAAATATGACTTGTTGTAAGATATGAAGAAGCAAAATTGGTGTCCCAAAACTGCCTAAAGTTAAAAATAGGGCAGATAACAGAATATATTTATAAATTGCATAAAATAATCCAAAATGGTCCAATTGTTATGAAAATTAGATATGTTGTAGCACTACATGTTATCTTTAATTAGAAATAAGAATCATACAAATTGGACTAGTATAGAAAAAGTTATAAGCTAATGAACACATGAAGGTCACACTGCCTTTAGACCGAATCCCAGTTAGTGGTTCTTAAAATGCATATTTCAATTTGTTTAAGTTTCACTAAGTTTATTTAGCTACCAATTGACCAAGTATACATTCAATTAGGTCCACAGCATATTGGAGAGCCTCAAGAAAGTGAAAGACAGTAAGTTAGAGATTTAGTAGCAAAAGAAAAGGTGAGTTTAATTATCAAATGAATTCTTTGGTACGTGCTACATGTAATGTGATTATTACGTGCTACGTGTAATGTGACTTGATTTACTTTATTTGAATTACATGATTGCTATGATATGGCTAATGAGACTATATTGGATGTAAAGTACATGTTTGGATTACATGTATATATTTTCTTTATATAAGGCAAAAGTTGACTAAAATGTATAATGATTATTGCAAATGCATATGGACTTAAAAAGGTGTTGTGACTAACTAAATGGCATTGTAAAGCAAAAGAAGAGGCTTATAGCCTAAACAAATGTTCAAAAGCAAAAGAAAAGGCTTATGGCCTAACAAATGTGCAAATGTTACAAATGATCAAGCTAGCTAGCAAATGCAAATGTTCACATGGAAACCCGGAACAGTGTCTATTTAGCCTGGTCACAACAATAAGAAAATGATATAAGTATAAGCAAATAAAATGTTTGAATTAATATTATTTATATTCATATAATATTAATAAATAGAATGACATGAAAAATGTATATGAATGACGATTATTACTTATAATTGCAATTGGCTTGATACTTTAGAAAGTATTTAATAATTATTCTCATTGAGTTGCAACTCATCAAATTGCATTATTTTCAGGTAGAGTCAAGTGATTAGCTCATTTTGTAGGTGCATTCTGTATAGAAGATATGGAACACAGGTCACCAGCCAAGCCTCACCGATCTCTCTCCTTGCATTGCACATTTGTATAGGGACATGTATTTTGTGTTTTGGACTGTATGTCTGTACATTTATAATATAGTGAATACGCAATGATGTGATATATATATATATATATATATATATATATATATATATATATATATATATATATATATATATATATATATATATATATATATATATGTAGTCAAGTTGTTATGCTTTACTAAATTGCTAAATGCAACAAAGTGAAATGTTATATGATTCAAAAAAAAAATTTATCCCTCGTTATAAATAAGACTATATCTTATTCTATGAAATACATAATAATATGATATAAGTATAAGTGATAGCCATAGGTATAAGGTGTTACATACAATTTTTTGCAAGCACATCTTATAATGTTTTATATAACTTAGTAATAACGATATCAAATTATTAAATGTACAATTTATTTTATCTCATTTAATTGTTTCAAATTAACACATTTTATTATGTTTTATGCAATTTGACAATACATATTTTTTTATTATGTTTTTCTTAATAGCAAAAACAGCTCACAGTAAAAGCCAAAAAAGAGAAGGATCCTCATCCCTATTATTTGGACCCCGAGGGCTATGTCGATAAAAGGCCTGAATGGGTCATTGAGGATCCCATTGCTTCTTTCTCCTCCATGGTCATGATGCACTTCGATGTCACCTCATCATATGATCGGAGTCTTGATTGGATATGAACTAGAACAGAAAAAAAACAAATCAAGGAAATTATGTGAATCCAGTCAAGAGATGAGTGAGGTGGCACAAAAAATGATATGTATAAATTGTTAAGCAAATCTAAATGGCAAACACTTTCATTTAATTGGGATTGGTTTTTAATGCTTTTATAATTTTAACATGAGTCATTATGAGAGGAGATAAATAAGGGGATATGGGTACTAGAGGGATATGATGACATATTGACCTATGCACTTGGCAAACCTAAACAGTCTGGCTCTATTCGTGGTGTAGGCAGTGGGGCCACTATCTCAAATTTTTTTTAGTAAATAAGGCAGGAGGAAACAATCTACCTCCATCTTAGTTGACCAAATGGATGCATTAAGGGAGGAAGTGGCTTCTCAAGTAAGTTCGCAATTATGGGCTGAATTTGCACAGCAAATGGCTGAATTTAAAGCCATGATGATGATGCAACATGAGACTAACAATAGGTCCTCTCAATTTGCACCTGAGATGGAGGTAGAGGCCGGTCCTTCACGTGGTCGTCATATGCCTAACAGCTGCCATTCGTTAACTCATCATCTCCAATGGGAGATACACAAGAAAGAATTATCATTTTATTCATTTCCACTTGCAAACATAAACACACACACACTCTCATATTTACACTTAGTTTAAGACTTAAGAGTAGCTAATGTTGGTTTTTGATAATTATACAGATATTTGGACCATGCCACCTTGTAATTAACTGTGAAGGGGAGATTGCCATAATGGTAAGGGGCAAGGTTATTCATGCGTACTAGGTGCTTTGCTGCATGACATTCCTATGGCCCCAATCACTTGAAGGTGTGTGTGGCTATCCCATTTTCTGAATATACATTAGAACCACTTTCTATGTCTACAAATGAGTTCCGTACTGTGGGATAGACACATGGTAGTTTTGTTTAATGGCCACGACATCTCGTCATCCTTGGAGAGGCATCAATTAATATTTTTCTATCTCAATCCTTAATTCTTTAATAAATAGTATTACCAATTAATTCTATTTAGTTTATAATACATTGTAATAATATACTATTAATTGATAGGAAAACATAATTCAACATTCAAAGAAAGTGCAACATGATTAAGGTAGCAGTTTTACAAAAAAATCAACTACGAAGCCTTCAGTTGAAGAAAAAATTTTATCAAGTTTGAGCGGACGGATGCTTAGCTTGCATGATTTCGTTTCTGAGCTACATGAGGGGTACATGTTTCAGATTGCTCTTCCCCAATGGTTATTTTGTTATCCATAAATCACGGACAACGAAGTCTTTGTCGGATGAGAAGACATCTCTTAGTTTCTCTTCTTGGAATGGCTCGATGTCTCGGTTATCAAAATTTTTATGTTGTAATTGATTATAGTCTATATAGTTAAAATTGTAAATATCGAACTGCTATATTCTAAGGTAGTTTGAACTTATGTTAGTTTTGTGATTCATGCATGCAGGCGCCTTTATAAAGTATGCAGCCAATCATCTGTACCAATTGATTTTCTCTATCCAAGTTATTTAAATAGGCTATGTACGAAAGAGAATAAATCAGTATATAATTATATGGTAGATGCTTTGAAGGCACAGATGGATAAGACTTTCATTTTACTTCATTATATTCAAAAGTAAGATTACTTTTGCATTTAGCATTACATTTTATCATGATATTTTTATTAATTGGGCAAATTACAAAAAAAATTCTAAACTTTGCACTTTATCACAATTATATCAAATTTTTTAAAAATTTGAGTTTAATTATACGTACTTTGGGTTTTGTAACAAATTTTACCACGGGTGGACTTGACCTCACTCTGTACTTACGTGGCGATGACATATGAAATATAAAAAATATATTAAAAAATGACGTTGCATATACATTTTGATCTGATGTAAAACAAAATTAGCACATGCACAAAAATGACATTGTTTTGCATAGTCCAAAATCTAATTTGAAATTTTTTATACTTGAAATAGTCAATTTTGAGTACGTTTCTGTAGCAATATTAAATTGTAACTATATAGTATTGAGAATAAGGTTGTAAAATCTTCGAATAAAGAATTTTAAATTGGATTTTGAATTATACAAAACGGCCCCCTTTTAGTCTAGATGACCACGTGAATTTTTTTTTTTCACATTAGATTCACCATGTATACCACATTATTTTTTAATATTTTTTATATTTTTCCATATCATCGCTGCGTAAATTTGGAGTGAGGTGCAGTCCATTTGAGATAAGATTTTTTACAAAACCCAAATTACATACAATTAAATACAAATTTTTAAATAATTGGATATAACTGTGATAAAGTGTAATGTTCGAGATTTTTTTTGTAATTTACCTTTATTAATTTTACATTATTTTGTATATTTACAATTAACACTAGTTGTAGATTGTTTTTAACTATGCACGGAGTGATGTATACTTTATGGATCCTCTCAACAACTCCAACAGACCATTACCTATTAGAGAACCCATTAATATGTAAATTATCATACTTATGCTTATAGCTTATTCTAATTTTTTGTTATATTGATTGCATGTTTTAATATAAACTTATCTTTTAGGTTATATAGATTATACCGTATTAATAATGGAAGAGTTACTTCCAACTCCTTAGATTGGAAATTCATCAACGTAAGAATTTTATTATTTCTATATACTAGTTAAATTTGAATTTCAGCTTACACTTCTAGTACTATACTCATATCAACTTTTTTAATTTTTTTTTTGTTTTTTTATAAGTGGTTGAGATAACCTGAAAGTGTTGAATGTGAGTATTATATATTGAGATATATGTACGATATAGTAACTCACCATAGGACGGATATGTTATTACTTAAGATAATGCTATTTTTGATACTTATATGCAATTTATTACAATGATAGCTTGCTAACTGTTATAATTCTTATAATGTTTTCTATTTTGTATTTAATTTATTTTGTAGACAACGTTTGAAACCAAATCATATACTTGGGCAGAAGTTGATAAAGTTCAGAAAATGTGGTGTGATGTTTTTGCACGTGAGTGTATATAAAATTCTAAATTAATTTTTTTCAACAATTATTTCTAGATTGGAATATGTATTTAATACAATTTTTAAATACAAATTTAATTGTTTCATTGTGTCTTGTACATAATGAGTATTGTTATTGAATTTTGATTATTGAATTTGATTTGTTTGTTGAATTGTTTAGGATACTTGTGAGTTTAAATTTTTGAAAAATCTATAATAAATTATATGTTGAAGGTGTAGTTGTACAATGGTTTGTAATTGTTTTTTATACTCGTAGTTTAATTTGGATGTTTGAAAACCTATAATGACATGAGTTGAATGTAGAATATTGCATATTTTGATGTTGTTGCATATTGTTTGTAATTACAGGTTATGAGTATGTAAAAAATAATTACTATATTTATAAAAAAAACCTAGTAAGTCTGTTCTATTTCAAAACAGATATAAATAAGATTGTTATTTGAAAAACAGTCACATAAAAGCTATTCAGATGCACGCATCTGACAAAAAAAAAAACTGTCACAAAAGATCATTTTCTGTATTAGTGTATTGTTAGTTATATGTCCTTTCCTCATCCCCTTATGCGTTTGTTAGTGAGATAGGAGCTTGGAAAGATGGTTCTTGGGGTTGGGAATTAAATTGGAGCATCTTTTTTTTTTTTTTTGTTTCATAGCACAGCCAAGCAACAAATCTACTTAGTTCTTTATCTAGCATTACTATGTGTCGAAATGTAAATGATGAAGTATATTGGGCTCTCACTGCAAATGATAGGTACACAATTCAATCTTTTTACAAAAATTTTATACATCACACGTCTCCACCAATTGCTTCCACTCCCAATATTTGGCTCAATATTTGTCCTTCAAAGATTGAATTATTTGGCTGGTTTGCCTTTAATAACGCACTAGCAGTAAGTGATTTTCTATTTTCTAGAGGCATTTGATCAATTACTGGAATTTTGTCCTTCTTGTGATTTGTTTGATGAAATTTTAGGCCATATTTTGCTTCATTGTCATTTTCCCTGGAGGATATGGTGTTATTTCATGAGATGGTGGGGCATATAGCTTATTGTTCCTTTTAATTTGGCATTATTTTATCATCTCTAGGACAGTTGCGTTTATAGGAAGTTTCAAAGGAAGGTATGACATGCCCTTTTCTTCTATATTTTATAGTATTTGTGGGACAACCGAAACAAGGTAATTTTTAAATATGATAGGCCTAATTTTCATTCAATAGTTATTGTCTTCAGGCTATGGCTTTGGATTAAATCATATAACTCGGGGTTCCCTTGCGACTTTGAATTTTTTACTTCTTTGTCCAACTGCTGTCAAGTATTGGGGCAGTAGGAAAAGGCATGGTTCTTAATTGTTTTTCAGTTTTTCTTTGTTATGCACTTTCGCTTGAAGCAAGAATCTCTGTTGTTTTAGCCATATACTTAGTTCTAGGAATGCATTTTTTCATCACCCTAATCTATGATAAAATGTGGTTTTTCCCCTTTATTTAATAAAAATAAAAAATTCTTATAAAAAAAAAACCATTGGACTAAATATCTTATATATCTTTAAACTTTCACAACATATTATTTATATTATTTTAAAAAATAAATTATCCAAAAAGCAATATATCGAATTATATATAATTAATGTTTACTGTCAAAATATTGAAGTTTAATTATCAGTAATATATATATATATATATATATATATATATTTAAATATTTGAATTCAAAAGTTGAAATGTTTTTATTTTAATTTGGTTGTGATTATATATTAATCAAATTATGAACACTAATTCTTTTGAATATATTATTGTGTATGAGATAAGTTTTGTATAAGATATTTTTTATATTCTATTATGAGATAAATTATAGACGAAAAAATAAAATCACATAGATCAAGTTTAATTTCGATTCAACGTTAAACTTTTGATCCACTGATATTATCAATTCATCAACCAGACCAAATTTGATGACCTTAGTTTTCATTGCTAATGATGGTTGTTTTTTCATTAAAAATAATCTAGTATATAGATTTTTCTCTCTTGCTTTAGTTTTCTTTTGAAGCTGCTGACCCTTGTTTTTCTCTTGGATTGTACTGGTTGTTTTTAATTAATGAAATGAAGATAAAAAAACATAACATCAAAATTTTAAAATTTCTTAAAAGGAACTCCATTTAAGAGTAAATTAACAAATTAATAAAGCATATATATGATCAATCTATGCAAAGAAAGGACAAGACTTACATAGAAAAATTCATAAATTAGATTTGGACATGACTTTTCCTATAAAGAAATATACTTCAAGAGCAATTAGTCCTTGAATGTGTAAGTTTAACCTTAATCATCACTTACTAATTAATTCATTAATTAAACAGAGGCATAGGATTTTCAATTTTGATGTCACCTATGACACTATATTGCTTGGACTAGAGTGATGGCAAAATTATCTATGTTCATTGATCCATCTATATCAGTCTATTTAAATTAAAATATGAGTTATAACTGAATAGTTTAAATATAACACATTTTAATTTACTAATATGTGGGTATTAAATGGTTGGATATGAATATTTATTTTCATCCATAGCTGAATTATTAACCCAAAAAAGAATATCATTTGTCATTAATACCGCACAGGTAAGAGTGTCAAATCAAATTGATGGGTCTATACATGTCATGTCGATTTATTTTCACTACATCATATTTCTGTTGATACATCAACTGTTTTATTAGATTTCTGATAACGCATTACCTATCATGTCAACTTTCAGTAAAAACTATAAAAACTAAATGTACTGTGATTTTAGTAAAAACTTTAAGTGATTTTTTTATGATAAAAAAATTTATAATTTTATCGCAATAAAAGAAAAATTCAGAAATCATATATAAAATTAATCTTATATTAATATGTATTCTAATAATATAAGTACTTCTTTATTTTTGAAATATCTAAGTAATATAGTAACATCATAATAGTACTACATGACTGCATCAATGTGATTAAAAAATTTATTTTTCTGGCTTTAATTATGATTAATTTGAAAACATACCTTTGTCAAGAAAAACTGAGATGAGTTATTGTTTTCTTCTTTCTCAAATTAATTATTAGACCCGGAGAAAAATTAACTTTTTTCGAGGATTCAATATTTAAGCTGAATATCGATGACAAATTAGGTAGAAGGTTTTTTCACAAAGAAATTTGTGCTTTTCTTTGTTTTTCTTTTTCTACTGTATATGTTGTTTCACTGTCAAGAAACCGTAGAGCCACCTGATATGATAATCAACAATTAATTTTCCAAGCAATCAGATTTATCATGACTGCAAGATTGTCTAACAAAAATAAGAGAAATGATATTTATCCAATACTTTGTCTCAATTTTTATCTAAATTGTATTTAAATACTTGTATTTTATCTACTTACTTATTTGTATTATCTAACTCGTATTAAAGTTCAAATATTTTGAATAAAAAGAGTTGGAATAAGTAGTATTTTTACAAAAATAATACTCCAAATGTTCTTAAATACATATCATTTAAAATTTTTATTTTTATCCTAAAATAGTTGACATTTTACAATTATTTATAAACATTAAATTTTTTTATTTATTCCACCTTTATTTAACAATTGGAAAAAAAAGAAATTTATTTATTTTTTGAATGTACAATAATAATAGTACTCCTTAATTGAAGGAGCGACATCGAGATATGCATGTGCACAATAGCTTACAATTACTTGTTATATAGTTATAGAAATTCCCGTTTTTGCCGCATCATCATCCAAATTAACAGTGAGGGAAACTTTCAGGAATATTCATACCACTAATCTTGGCGCCGGAGATAGTTCTCTTTTAGACTAGCAGAGGGGCATGTTGGTAGAGTCCCCCTGGGTTGTAAATATTGATAATTTAGAGTCTGAGGGAGTTTTGAGTGTGAGATGTTGTCTTTATGCGATCTATTAGCAAAACTATGGCGTTCTTCATTGGTTCTTACAATATTTCTTCTGCTGGGTTTGTTCCTTCTCACGTTTGGCATATTAGTTCTCAAAAGTCGATAATCTTTAAGGCTCGTCTTTCCATTATATCGGAGAAATATAATATCCCTGTCGAATATTCTTTAAGTGTTGCTGGGTCAAAAGGTATTGATGCAATTGATGCTGAGGGTCGCATAGCTGTATACAAGGAGAGTCTTCATTCTGGTCTCCAATTTTGTTGTGAATGATTTTGCAAGAAGTATTTTGATTTGTCATAATATACCTATGAGTCAACTTACCTCCAAAAGTTGGTTGTTGATCTCTTGTTTTATGGAAGTGCGTTTTATCTACAATGTCAACTCGAGTGTAAATGTCTTTCAAACTTTGATATTCTTGTTTCGAAAAGATGATCATTTTTATTTTTGTGCTTGTAAAGGACAAATAGTACGATTTGTAGATCTTCCTAAGTCTCACCATACTTGGAGAAAGCGTTTCTTTTTCATTGGTCACTTGATGGTTGGTCAAATATTCCAAATAAATGGAATCTTCAACCTTATCGTGGTGGGATACCCACCTCGCTTTCCCAAGAAGAGCAGAATGATCTTGAGTTGCTTCATTCTAATATGCCTTCATGGGGCTTTGTCGTTGCTGATTTGTTTGCATCCTATGAGTCTCATTTGGCTTTAGCACCTGCTAAGGGTATTTATGTTTGCGTTCAATACTTACGTTAATTGGTTGACAATTCTAATATTGATCTATCTTTTGCAGATGAGAAGTTGGCAAAGATGATGGAGGAAAGAAAGCGACAAAAAGTAGATGCTAGTAAGAGTAGAAGTTTAAAGGCGGTTGTTCCTACTGTTTTTGTTCTTGAGAAAGGGAAATCATCTTAAGAGTCATCAATACCGTTGCCACCTCATCTTTGAAGTCTATGAGTGGTGTTTCTTCTGGTACTCCCATTGTTTCATTGTCACCTCATCTTTAAAGTTGTTTCTTATGATCTAGTGGGGTAGATCACTATAATTGATGGTCTGAAACGTTCGTTTGATAAGGCCATTGCTTCAAGTGAGGGTGCCAAATGGCTGGCCAAAAGTTCGCGTAGGCAACTTCATCAAATTAGTATGAAAGCCATTGTTACTACTTTTCAAAGTGGCTCTCTTTCCATTCGTTCCGTATGCTATATTTGGGAAAAGCTTGTCAATTACCTACAGATGATGATCTTCGCCGCCTATTGTCTACTAATGAAGATCTACTTAAAGCTGGCCATCGCTACCCTATGCAGGTATCATATGTTTTCTCTTGGTTTCCTTGATCTATCTAAGGGTTGCTCATCATATGTCTTCCTTGACCACATTTCTTTTTTTAGCTTATGTCGGTGAGCCATTTAATGGCAGATCATATTGAAACGCTTCACGGTGAGAAGTATGCTGCTTTGATTGCCTTTTCTAAAGTTGTATCTAAGTAGTCTTGTTTAGAGAAACAATATGTAGAGAGGGAGGAAAATCTGAAAAGTAAACTATTGGTGAAAGATATTGATTTTAATGTTGCGAATGATAGAGTTGAATCTACCAAGGCTTATTTAAGATCTTTAGAAGTGGAGTTGGAGAATATGCGCAAAAAACCTGAACAATATGAACAAAGTTAGAGGGAGATAGCTAATCTTCATCAGAAGGTGGATGATCTTTAGTTAAAAGCTGAGGATGTTCATAATATTATCAATGGTCTTTTGGATAAATTAATATGCATGAAGGATAGTACGACAAATAAGTCGATTGCTGAAATCAAGGCTTAGAGTTCCTTCCATTAACATCAGCTTTCTGGAAGAAGAATCCATCATCTCCTCTCTTGGTCAATCGGAAGATCAACATGTTGAACATTTTAGGGCTATAGAGGGAGAGCTTCTAGGCAATGGTAGTGATGAAGTCCTGATTTCGGAGATAATGGACAACAACTGTGGTAATGTTCCTTCGGCAGATATAGTTGTGGAAAATGTTCCTACAAAGTCTTCTACTATCAAGAATGCTGTTGATGTTTCTTTTGCCTAGCTTTTTCTTTAGTGTCTTTTGCTTTTTGCTATTAGAAAATTGTAGTTGTTTGGGCAAATATCTATTTTTGATGAATGTAGACAGGTATTGTCTTTAAAATTTCAAAGTATGTGTCTAAGTCTACAAGGAAATCTATGAAATTTCAAAGTAGATTGCAATTACCTCCTTTAATTTATTTATTTGAGATCATTTTCAAGGATTAAATTAAATTTAAGATAGATTTCCTTAGGGATTAGCCTCAGTGCAGATGACATTCAATTGAAGATATACTTCCCTGGGGATCATCCTCAGTAGAGGCTAAAAATGATAAGAGTTTAGAGATAATCCTTAATGGGGATCCAAAATAATTTTAAGTTAGATTTCTTTAGGGATCATCTTTAGCAGTGAGTAAGAATAATTTTAAATTAGATTTCCCTGGGAATCATCCTTAGCAAGGATCCAAAATAATTTGAGTTAGATTTTCCTAGGGATCAACCTCATTAGGGATCCAAAATAATTTTGAATTAGATTTCCCTAGGGATCAACCTCAATAGGGATCCAAAATAATTTTGAGTTAGATTTCTCTTGGAATCAACCTCAGTAGGGATCCAAAATAAGTTTAAGTTAGACTTCTCTAGGGATCATCCTCAATAGGGAGCAAAAATAAATCTTACGAGCAAGTCATTTTTATATGAAATTAAGTCTAATTCATTGATAATAACAAAAAATTACATTGATTTCTAATTCATATTTTCTTATTGATAGTAATTTTTCAGATTTTGGGCATTCCATATTCGAGGAAGTAAATTTCCCCGATGATAAGCCAACTTATAAGTAGATGGCCTAATTACCTCTTTTACAACATAAGGACCAACCCAACCTTCATCTAGTTTTTTAGTTCCTGCTTCTCCTTGTCAAAGGTCTCCCCTGAGAAGAACTAGATCTCCTATTCAAAAAATTCTAGGCTTTATTCTTTTGTTGAATGCTTTGGCTACCTTATACATGTATGCTTCTGATTTTATAGTGGCTCTCTCTCGAACTTCATCTATTAGATCTCTACTGGTCTTCATTTCCACTTCATGCACTTCTTCAGTATAATGAGTGGTTCTGAAGCTCAGGAGATTGATCTCAATAAGGATGATTGCTTCTACACTAAATGCTAAATAGAAAGGAGTTTCCCCAGTTGCTTTCCTTGGGATTGCTCTATATGACCATAAGACATGCTATTTATTACTTCAGTCATTCCATTTGACCTTAGGTAAGCTACAGAGGTGAAGTAAAGATCGATTCCTAAGTTTTTACACAACACTCTGAATTCGGTGCTATCAAATTGTTTGCCATTATCGGTGATCCCTTTTGGAAGAATTCCAAATCTATAGATCACCTCATCAAAGAAAAAGTTAGTTATCTTTTTTCTAGGTGATTGTTGCAACCGCCTGCACCTCTACCCATTTTGCGAAATAATCCACCGTAATGATGAGGAATTTTTTCTGTCCTTTGAATGGTGGAAATGGTTCCACAATATTGATATCCCACTGAGCAAAAGCCCAAGCTGCTCTAGTAGGCATATGGATGGACAATGTTGCATTGACGTAGTGGTCATTCTTTTGGCATTTTTCGCATTTTTTTATGATCTCCCATGCATCTTTTCCATTGTTGGCTAATAGTACCCCTATAATAAGGCTTTTCATGATTTTGTTTCTAAGGCTTTGTGTGCACCTCCTATTCCTTCGTGTATCTCCCTCAACACATGTTTCCCATCTTCTTCATGTACCAGAGCCATGGTCTGGTGATTGATCTTCTGTAAAAAAATCCTATATTGTTATGAGTAGCTTGAGGCTTTGTTTATCAAGGTCTTTGCTTATTTCTTATCCTCAGACAATATCCCTTTATCTAACCAATAAATCAACGACTGCATCCAACCATGGGTTAGGATAGGAAACACCATCATCTCTTATTAGCTTGGATTGAATATGATCTCCATGATAACACCTCTTGGGTGTAATCCTCATCTGTGGCTAATTCAACAAGGTGTCTGCTTCCATATTTTCCTCTCTAGGAATTTGTTCGATGATCCATGTTGTGCCCTCTGCTTCAAGCTCTATTTTACTTGAGTAAGATATTTTGTCATTTCTTTATCCTTGGCGTTGAAGTCTCTATTGATATGCTTCACAACTAGCTTTGAATCGTTACACATGATCAACTTGGAAGGTCTTACTTCTTTGGCTATACGGAGACTAAAATAAATGTGACACCCCACCTATATTATAAGAATTATTCCATCATATAAGCAGAGTACCATATATCTAGCTATGATACTCTATCCGAATTAAAACCTTTTTATTATTAATTTACTTATCTGTTTTATGTTAGATTAGGCATGCCTCTTTTTAATCTCTTTAACACATCTACATATCCTATATACATAATAGAAATTGTAACAAAAATTAGAAAATGATCGACCCTAAGTTTGGATCTGCTGTGTCTCCTCTGGTATAGGCTCGGACTCTTTCTTGATCAATCTTTATATCTACTATCTACGAGTTCCAATCCTGCATGAGAAAAATACACATCAAGCTATCTCTAGTTTAGTAGTACATATAGGCGTTAAAGTTTTCCCATACAGTCACAGAATGCAAAGCATAAATAAATATAGCATTTTAAAATTTAATAGGAAAAGAATTTGATATATCAATGTATGAAATTTTCATGCCATTATAATACATATATCTTTTATTTATTCCACCATATTATTTGTATATAACCTAAAACATGATCAACTCACATAAATGAATTTCATTTAAATCATTATTCAATTTTTATATTTCCTTTATTTAATTATTAGCCCACGTCTCATCCCCGAACTGTTTGAATACGGGGTGTGAAGTCGAGGTGCTCACGAAGCTAAAGCCACCCTACTCACCATACTCTCAAGTCAAAGGCGCTCATGAAGTTAAAACCACCTTGACTAATTACATCATTTGAATGTAAATAGGATTAGAGGCGCTCTTGGAGGTAAAGCACCCTATCCTCAAATCATATCTATATGGTGCACCATCTATCCTAAACTAGTCCTCAAGTAGAGAAATGGGCATATAAGACCATTTTTCATTTGTCTTTAACATGAATTCATTTCAATTTTCATATATATTCCTTATATTTTCCTAATGAAGACATATGTAGATTAAAAACAATGTTTCTATATCATATTTCATCAAATATTATCATGTAGAGATCATATATAAGTAATAGGCATATGTTTAAGTCATAAAAATACATAAATCTTGTTTTAATACACAGTGTCACCGGTGTGACTCAAACAGTCACGTGTGTAAGCTTGGTTGGGAACCCTTATATTTCATCTATTACATTTGTCATAGCCATGACTCTGTTAAATCTTCAAATTCACAAGTTTTAACTTTTCCCTTAAGGCAAGTAACACCTATATACTTAAATCTAACCAATATTTAATACATTTCATAACTTTTCAAGGTTCAAAATATGTCAATATTACTCATTCATCATATTCAACTTATAAACCAATATTGAACATGCATTTACCATCACAATACCCACTCATACTAATTTCATACGAGTTCCATTATTACGAATTTTTTCTTATATATTTATTACATGTCAAGATTACTCATTCATACTCATAAGCGTACCATTACATATTATTCCATAATCATAAGTATGCTATAACACACAATCATGCAATTTGGGAAAACAATAATATATATATGTACAAACCTTAATAGAGCTCTGCGAAATTCCCAAGATTTGGAGCTTGTTTATCCTTCTTGCTTATTGTCTCCTCCTCCTTCTTTATCTCCTACCATAAATATAACAATTCTATTAACTTTAACAATTATGACAAAAATACATAACCATAAATCTAACCCATCATTTCCATGCTAAACCTATGGTGCATATTTTCATCTCAATAATGTAATCTTCTTGCCTCAAGAAGTTCTTCTCATCTATCAATTTCATAGTATTTCATCAAGTAGCCTAACTCATGTGATTCTTACTCAACTTCAACAACCACAACAAATAACTTCATACTAATGATCATAGGAAACGAGATTAACTCCAAGAAAACTCAAGTTCTCTTTCTTTGCTCAAACTTCCTTCCTCCAAATTCCTCTCTACACTTTCCAACTCTCTCAACCCACACTCAAATCTTGGTCTTAGTGTTTGAGAGCTTAGGAATCCATAGGAGAAGGCTAGGGTAATGTCCTTCAGTGTTTGGGGTGCTAAATGACAAGCTAAAATGATGAATGGCGGTGGCCATTCTTATATAACAGAGGTGACATGGCTATGGCTCAATAGGTCAAGGGCGTGACACTTTAATACCCTTTAAACCGACTTAAAAGCTTTAAGAAATCTCTATAAAACTCCACATTGCTTGATAGTTACAGTGGTGACTCATATAGTTACGGGCGTAATTGCCCCATATCTTGATTTTTCACTCTATTTCGACCTCCAACACCCTTACCAAGTCAAAATTTATCAATATACCCTACATATACCCCAAATATATCTTCTTATTCTTACAATATACCTCTCATATATTAAATATATATTATTTATACTCTCATTCAGCTAACCCTCAATTATAGGTATTACATTCCCTGCTCACCATTTTACTTAATTAAATCAGTTCTATTTTATATTCTTACTTTTAATTACTGAATTACTCTTCATGTACCACATTATTTTCCAAGCCTTACTTTGTGGGCTTTACAACCATAGCCTCATATTTTGCTATATTGTTGGTTGCAGGAAATTTGAGTTGGAGTATGCATTCAATGCATACTTTATTAGGTCCCTTGAGGACAATTCCTACTCCAGCTCCTATGGTTTCTGATGCTCCATTAATGTACAATATCCAAGGATGTATTGCACTATCGTTCTAGCATGATCATCCTCTCCATATTCAGTTACGAAGTCTATTAAGACTTGTGCTTTCATTGCCCTCCTAGGTTCATATTGGACTCCATAACTCCCAATTTGTGCTGACCATTCTACTAATGTTTCGGTGGTCTCTGCCTTTTGCAAGATCTTCTGTAAGGGTTGATCTAATCTCACGATAACTTGGAATCCCTCAAAATATGGGCACAACTTTTTGGTCGCCGAGTATAACGCGAATGCCAATTTTTCCACTTTTTGGTATCTAAGTTTAGCTCCTTTCAGCACTTGGCTGGTGTAGTACATAGGATATTGATCATCATTTGCCTCCTGAACAAGACTGATCCCATTGTTTCTTCTATAATAGATAAGTATAAATATAAAGTTTTCCTCTAACTGGTCTACTAAGAAGGGGAGGAGAGCTAAGGAAGGTCTTCAGATTCTCAAAGGCCTCCTAACATTGATCATCCCATTAGAAGTTTTTTAAACACTTTAATGATTTATAGAAAGGAAAGTAATGTTTTGTCGAACATGATATGAATCGACCTAAGGCAGTGATTCTCCCGTTCAATCTCTGTACTTCTTTGATCATCCTAGGAGGTTGCATGTCAATCACTACTTTGATCTTCTCTAGGTTTGCTTGTATTCCTCTTTATGAGATTGTGAATTCCAAGAATTTTCTAGATTTGACCCTAAAGAAGCATTTCTCGAGATTTACCTTAATTTGGAAGTTCTCGAGGATAGTGAAGGCCTCCTTTAGGTCTTTGGCATGATCTTCTTCCCTCACGCTCTTAGCGATCATATTATCAACATAAACTTCAATGGTCTTTCGAAATTGCTTTTTGAACATCAGGTTGACTAGCCTTTGATATCTAGCACCTATATTTTTAGGACCAAAAGGCATAGTAGTGTAACAATATAGCCCTCTGTCAATAATGAAAGCTATCTTTTCCTAATCAAGTTCCAACATTCGAATATGATGATATCAAGTGTAGGCATCCATAAAGCTGTAGATTTGGTATCCAGCTGTAGAGTCGACTAATTAATTAATATTTGGGATTAGATATCCATCTTTAAGATAAGCCTCATTAAGATCAGTGCAATCAACACACATTCTCTATTTGACATTAGTTTTTTTCACCATGACGACATTGGGGTAGAACACCTCTCTAATGAATTCGGCAGCTTGTAACTTGTCAACTTCTTGTGCAATCACCATTTGCTGATCTAGAGCATGTTTTCTCTTTTTTTATTTGACATGTTTCTAATGGTCTCCAACATTTAACTAGTAGGTAATTACATTTGGGTCTACCCTATTGATGTCATGGGGAGACTAGGTGAAGACTTTTTGGTGATCCTAGAGAACCTTGGAAATTGATTATTTGATTTTGCCATCTATTTCTCTTCCTATTTTCACAGTGTGATTATCTCCAATTTCTATAGGAACTAGCTCTACAGCTGGCTGAGGTCTTTCTTCAATTGGCTGTTCATCTAGTAAGGTCTTCACTGTTAGAGTCTACTACTCCTTTTCAGCGCGATCATGCATGCTTCTCCAACAACTACCTGGTGTCCTCTGATAATGATCTACTCTTGACCCGTTGGTATTTTCATGGTTAAATACCTAATATTAGTACTGGCACATGAGTCATACAAAAAAGGTCTTCCTAGGATCACATTACAGGCAAAAGGAATATCTACGATCATGAAATTCAAAGAGAAATCCTAGTATTATCATTATTTCCAATTTGCACATTGATCCTTCTACTTGTATTGGTTGTCCTGCTAACCCAACTAGAGGTATTTTGACCTATTGGAGATCTGATATTGATCCTTTTAATGCCTTGAAGACCTGTAATGTCATTAGGTTGACTGCACTTCTATTGTCCATAAGTATTCTTTTGAGTTAGATATTATTTATCCTTGCATGTATAACCAAGTGTCATCATGGCCTTCTTTTATCCAATCTCCATGTTTTATTGAGAAAGTTATTAGACCAAAAGCCTTCTTTTTTGCAACATGAAAGGTTCCTGTTGATTTACATTTTTTTTGAGGATGATTGTAAAAATTGATTCCTCCTATGATGACTGCGATTGTGGAGGATAGGTCTCCTCTTGTTTTCTTCTCTAGTAGTTGTGTCGCCTTATCGTTCTCATAGTGTTTTGAATGATCTTTCTTAGTGTCAAACTGTTTCAAAGCTCCTCTTTGTATGAAGAGTTCAATTTCCTCATAGAGTTACCAGTAATCCTTCATCTCGTGGCTATGATCTCTATGAAAATTGCAATATTTCTTTTGGTCTCTCCGGTCAGCATATTTGTTGTTTGTCCTTTGAGGCCATCGCAATTTTTCCCCTTATTACTTTATAGCCATTAGAACCTGAGCTCTAGAAACTGATAATAAGTGTATCTACTTTGTTGGTAAGGGAATGGTTCTATATATCGGGAGCCTTTGTCATTTTTACTGCGAAAGTTTTGGTTCTATTTTGTCCGACCTGCCACTATGGTGGTGACTGTGTTGTGTAGATCTACTTATGTCTGTGTACTAGCTTGTTGTTCTGACCATAATTGGTACTCTCTATTCCACTTTGTCTTCATCAGCTTTCATTGTTTCCTCTAGTTTGATGTGTTAGCGAGCTTTCATCATGAGGTCAATAAATGTTTTTAGTCGATCCAAGTTGAGAGAGTTGTATGGTAATCTCGAGGTTTGTTCTCATTGTGAATGCCCTAATTTCCATACTATGGTCAAGATCATCCATCATTATGGCTTCCTTATTGAAATGTTCAACAAACTTGCACAGTTCGATAAAATTTTTGGAGATGAGCAATTACTTTTATTTTGTGTGTAGACTTGTCACAAAATGGGTGTTGAACATTTGTGCCATCTATTTGAATAGTGAATGCTACCAAGTTTGAGACTTTGGTACCATTGTTGAGCTAAGCCTACAAGGGTAGTAGGTAAAACCTTACACAATACCGAATCCTGGTATGCGTATAGGCTCATGGTTGTACAAAATTGAGAAACATGACTCCTGGACTTTCCACTATCATCATAGGTAGGCAATCTTTGGAGTTTAATGTCAGGGTATCGTTCATTTAAAATGTGGTCAGCGAAGGGTGAGGTGTGTCGTAGGCTATAGTTAAAATCATTTCACTGTGGCTGTAGTTCTTTCAATAGGTTTTTCATGGTACTGTATAGGTTATTTTGGTGATATGTAGATTGGCGATTCCGGTTGTGTTTTCAAGGTGTGGAGTTTCTGATCTTGAGGGGCTTGGTGATCGAGGGTGGTCTGTGTGGTTATCGGTGGTAAGTGGCACTGTTTGTTTAAGGTTCTCGATCTCTGTTCTCATGTTTCTCATTTCTTTTGTAAACTCCATCGTGACGGTAAAGAGATCAGGTTGGGGCATGTTCTCCAACAATATGTCGTCTGTCTGGTGTGTGGCAGCTGCTTCAAGGGTTGATAGAAGGTTGATTGGAGAAGTTGTGTTGTTGTAGGCTATTGTTGTTGTGGATTGAGGTGTTTGATCCACTATTTGAACAATAGGGGACTTCCCCCTATCCCTTCCTACTTGCTCTACCATGACACGCTCACCACACCAATTGATGACACCCAACCTTCAAGTCCTGCACAACAGCTTAAGATAAGGATAGCTGATCGGAAATGCTCTAGTATGGCCACACTTTGACTCTTCTAGAAGATCTATTTCTAATGATACCACTACTAAAGGGATAAGGTTAGTTAATTTGTTTCTCCTGCTCAGCTTGCCTTAATAATATAAAAGGTAGCCTTTGTAATTCTCCCAACTTATTGAAAATATCAAGATCATTTTCTGGTTTTACTCTCTTGATTTGTTCATCATAATATCAGAGCAATTTTCGCTTTATTAGTCTTTCAAGCATTGTTCTTGAAAGTTTCTTTTCTTTGTTTGTTGATATTCAAGTTTAATTATGGGAGAATAATTCTTACTTTGTAATCAACTTCATTGTCAAATCGAAGATTGTCTTTCATTACTCTTATAATCTCCTTGGTTATCAAAGTTCTTTCTGGAATTCTTGATTATGGTAAATGCAATAAGATTTGATGATTCTTTCATCAACCCATATTTCCTACACCTCAATGAGAATTCTTCGACGGTATTGGTATCGACATTGTTAGATGGGAGAAATTATCATTCGTGGTGCAGGTCTATGAAGATGGCCCTAAAATCAAAGAATAGACTGAAATTCCTAGATGGTTTAATTCTTCCTCCATAAGAAATTGATGTTCTGTATACAGCATGGGAGCACTGCAATATGATGGTTGTTTCTTGGCTCATCAATTTAGTTACTCCTTCAATTGCACAAAGTGTGAAAGTTTCTTCAATGTTAAATGAGAATTATTCAACTATTAGATCACATATTCTTTTTCATGGATATTGGATCTAATTCCATATAAATAGAGTTTTTTCTTTGGCGATTCAATATGAAAGGCAGTTGAGTGGTGCGAGATTGGAAGGGAAAGAGAGTCAGTTCAATATTTTTGTTGCTAGGGCAGTTGGTGCTGGAAATATGAGCAAGAATTCAGCGAAAGATTCATAAAATAAAAGTGCTGGGCAGGGAAAGAAGTTTAATTTCTCTAAGTACAATTACAAAAAGTCATTGTGTACATTTTGTGGTGTTATAGGCCATACAGTAGACTGTTGTTATAAGAGACACGATTATCCTTAGGGTTTTAATAGCAAGTTCAAGGGTAATTCTTTTTCTAGTAAACAACATAGTGCTAGAACAAATCAAGTACAAGTTCTTGAAGGTGAAGAAAATTGAGGATGATAACAGATCAGACAATAAATTCCATACAAGAAATTTATACATTTACAAGAGATTAGTATGCTAAGCTGCTTGCTTTAATACAAGAAAGTCCTACACCAATTACGAAAGCTGTGGCGCATATGGTCTCTACTTCTAGACCATCAAAGAGTCAAGGATCTACAGAACAATATAATAGTATATGTTGCACAATTATCTCTGTCTCATGTCACTAACTGGATTCTTGACACAGGTGCCTCGTATCTCATTGTATGTGATAAGAGGTTACTATTAAATATTACACGAATTTCACGTTGCACTATTGCTTTGCCAAATGGTAATCATGCACCAGTTAGTCATGTAGGGGAAGTAAAGTAAAATGAGTTCATACAATTAAGAAATGTGCTTTTTGCTCCTACTTTTACTTACAACCTCATATCTATAAGTAAATTGATAGCATCTGGTACATGTTTAGTGGTGTTTGCTAATACAACTTGTGTGATATAAGATTCATCCAGCATGAAGATGATTGGTTCATTGGAGTTGCAAGATGGATTGTATCACTTCAAGTTCACTAGCAAAATAGATACTAAGGCAGCTGCTAAAATAGCTTCAGTTACTAGTTGTGATAAGTAGCATTATAGACTAGGCCACTCACCTAGATATAGAGTTACTCCATTATAGCAAATGTATCCAGAGATTTCCATAAATAAATCTTTAGTATGTGAAGTGTGTCATCTAACAAAACAGAAAATAGTTACTTTTCCTTTTAGTAATTCAAAGTCTAATAAATGTGTTGAGTTATTTGATGGTTTTTTGAGACACACATGGATTTATTTACTGAAAAAAAAAAAATCATATGTGAGGGATTCCTTGATTAAGTTTTATATTATGGTACAAGTTTAGTTTGGAGAAAACATTAAAACTATAAGAACAGATAACAGTCAAGAGTTCAATTGGCCAAGGTTTTATAGTGATAGAGGTATTCAACATCAGGTTAGTCGTGTTGCAATCCATCTGCAAAATGGTATAGCTGAGAGGAAGCACCAACATCTCCTAAATGTGGTAAGATCTCTATTATTTCAGAGTACATTACCCAAGGTTTTTTGTAGTCATGCTTGACTGCATGCAATTTACCTCATCAATAGAATACCAACCCTTTTGTTATATAACAAACCACCTTACTAGGTGTTATATAAACAAGAACCTAATTTCAGTTATCTAAAAGTATTTGGATGCTTATGTTTTGCATCTACCATCCATACGACCACTTTATAGTGAAGGTATGCAAATCTGGTTGTAATAAGTATATTAATAGTGTCTAGATTTTATTCCCTTCTCAAACTTTCAATTTTCTTGGATTATTTGGAGAAGGGAAATAATCTAGTCCTTAGAAATAAAACTTTCTTGTCTCTATTGCCATTTGTACCATGCAGGATGTGAATTGTGCAAGGCGGGTATTAAAAATTGAAAGGAACAAACTTGAAAAATTGAGGAAAATAAAAAATAATAAAAAGTAACACTCAAAATAAGCCCAGGAGGCATTTTCACTTGTCTAGAGAAAAACCAACACCAAATAAAAATTCTAAATTTTGATTCTTCCAGACCTTGTGGATCTGCGGAGCTCCAATCGGGAGGAAATATTGTATGGCCTAAGAGGACCGCTGCTCCTTCGTCTCTCTACAAACAGCCTCCTCACTTGTTGCCTATTTCAAGTGATCAAAACCCTAATATGCAATCCATACTTATTTTTCTCCTACTCTATGATTGCTACTGGTGCCGGAAAAGTTTTCTCTATTTTTCGCTTCGACTCTTTCTCTTGTTCTTTTTCTTTGGATGGCTATTTCACTTCAAGTATGGCTTCTTTGACTTCATGACAATTTTCGTTTGAAGAATTTGACTTGGAAATGAACTTTTCGCTACCTAATATTTTTATGAAATGTTTAATTGATTGCAAAATTGGAATTGGTATTTGAACATTTAGTATTGCTAATTTAACTCTTGGGAACCGAGATATTGTGTTAGAGGATTAAGTATATGTTGAACGCTAGTCCGATTTTTACTACCTTATTTGTCAATTGAAAAAGTTTAGAGATGTATCGTTTCTGCTCTCTATAGTTCGAGCTAAAGTTGTATGTTAGGAGCAATGTTGTAGAGCCACTAAATTGAAAGAGTAAATGATTTTTGAAAGATACAATTGTATAGAGTAAATTATTTGTTGTGCATGTTTAATTCTCTAAAATTGTAAAGTATTTGTATCCTTGACCCGTTCATTTCGATCCCTTCTAAGGAGAAATGGCATGAATTTGAATCTCTCTGCATGCTTGTTTCAAGTGATGTTGCTTTGAAACAACAAGATTGAATTGCATGATGTGATTCATAATATTTTCTATTTGTTAATTTGTTATTTTCATACATTAATGTGTTGTCCTTAACATGTAATGAATTAATTTGGATTTGAAAGTTATGGTTTTGCTGTTTTGGATAGAAGAGTAAGAAAGATAGCCTAGTTTTCCTATCATGTGCTAGGACAATTGTGACTAGATAATATGCTAATTAGTTTCCTACATTGTTTGATTTCTTACCCTTCTTATCTTATTAGATGATAGGTGTGTGTGATTTAGATTATTAGAACTTAGCAGGTTGTTGCTTTTCCTTCCTTCTCTTCTTCTAATTGAAAAGGGAGCCCATTATACTTGGAGCTTGTGGATGTATTAGAGAAATAATAGCTTTTAATTGAAAAATGAGTTTTTCTGCAAAACCTTGATAGCAAGTGATACAAGCATACATGGTAGATTTTTGTTGCTATGGAATTTTCGACATAGCACAATTTGATGGGATCCTAAAAAAGTTAAATGAGTTCAACAATGCTCTTCTCTCTGACCTAGTAGGATGTTCTGTATTTGTACTATTCTTACTTATATAATTCAGTATCATGACTTATTCTTTTAAAATTAGCTTATTTAATAGGTTTTTTTTATAGTTCTTTTGAAGGACAAAAAGAACAAACCCAAAGTTGGTGGCATACTTAAAATTTTAAAGGACACTTCACATTATCATACTAGAAAATTCGTTGATATGGATATTCATTTTTTGTTGAGATTACTAAGATATCGGCCAAGTAATGATATTTCCAAGCCAGTGTGTAAATTTTAAAGCATTTTCATATGTGAACTTATCTTGTGGTCATTTTCATGAGATGTCCTTTCTTATTTTTATTTTAAACCTCTCTTGTACATATATGGCATCCCATGTTATTGAAGTAATGCATTTTTTTTTTTATTTTCCTTTTCTTGCATAGTCATTACTCAAGTAATGCTCTTAAGTACTTTTAGACTCTTGTGCATATATTATAGTACTGATGTGTTTCTACTTTATATTTAATAAACTTGTGTTTTAGCTTTTAAAATAACAGATTAAGAATATGCTTATATATAAACTTTTATGTTTGAGAAATATGCATTAATTAAATAGTTAAGAAATATATGTTATGCATTTAAAATATTTTTGTTGATTTCAGTAAATAGTTTTGGTGTTATCAGTTGCACAACATATTGTACCTCCTCCGTATCCATGAAAATTACTACATGAGCTTATTGTCCCTCTTATGCAGTTATTGATATCCTGAGGATGGTTTTCTTATGCTTCAAGTCTATGAAATTTGCTCATATAGGTGTACTTTACCTTTTATGCAGTTATTGATATCCTGAGGACGATTGTCTCAAATCCACATGGGGCGATTATACTTGTCAAGCATGTTCAAGATGAAACTGGTACATTGATATATTTGTCCAATGGGCCTCTATTTTACTTGAGAAAATTGATTGTTATAATTACTTAAGTTATTGTTACTTAGAGTGTTCACATTTATTAACGAAATCATGAATGGAGCAGTTTATAAGGCTTGATGATCCATTTATCTCTCCGTTGTTCTGACTTAAAATGAGTCCAAGAGAAAATTCATCTCTTATTGTATCAAAGGATAAACATTTTTATACAGTTTATGTGGTGGTTCATCTCTATTATTCTTTTGATTCAATTCTTTTGATTTATTTCAACTTTCAAGTCATTTTAAAGAATGAAAATTATCATCCTTGTTTTTTCTTTTTTCTTTTATTGAAAATATTTGTTTTTTTATATATCCTATTTGAGCACTTGTTTCCTTGGAAGCATACTGCTTTAGGTGGGTAAACTGTAAGTGTTGTGCCTTTCTATGAACTTGTAACCTATTTCAAAAGCAAAAATATAAACTGTCTTTGTGTGAATTTGTAATACGCTTAGAACTAGTTAATGATATATAATTTTGTAGAAAAAAACAATAGGAAGAAGAAGAAAAAAAAAATCTGAATTTCTTTTTCTTATTTTGACAGAAAAATAGGTTACATATTTATAGAAGAAGAAAGATTCTAGAATCCCTACAATAAAGGAAATAATCAAATAATCAACAATAAAGGAAATAATCAAATATGGAATCCTTATAATCAAGGAAATAACAAATTTTTCCTTGATTATAGGATTTTATTCTTAAAATTATATATTTCCTAATTTACCAACACTCTCCCTCAAGTTAGTGCAAAGATATTGATCATGCCCAACTTGCCAACTTGAACTTCATATGGTTGTCTTAGTAAACTTTTTGTTAGAATATCTGCAACTTGTTGTGCGGTGGAAACAAAAGGAATGCAAATTGTCCCTTCTTCTAGTTTTTTTTTTTTTATAAATTGTCTATCAATTTCAACATGCTTCGTTCTGTTATGAAGGACTGGATTGTGAGCAATATTGATAGCTGCCTTATTGTCACAAAACAATTTCATAGACAAGTTAACTGGTCTATCAAGCTCTCCTAGAACTCTCTTTAGCCATAAAACTTCATATACTCCTTGTGCCATTGATCTTAACTCAGCTTCAGCACTACTTCTTGCAACTACAGTCTACTTTTTACTTGTCCAAGTAACTAGATTACCCCACAGAAAAGTACAATATCCTGAAGTTGACCTCCTATCAGTTTTGGAACCAGCCCAGTCTGCATCAGTATACACTTCAATTCTTCTTTTCTCATTTTTCTAGAAGAAGAGACCTTTTCCTGGTGTACCTTTAAAATATCGAAGAATCCTATATACAGCTTATAGGTATTCTTTATACGGTGAATGCATATATTGGCTTACCATATTTACTGCAAAAGCAATATCAGGACAGGTGTGAGATAGATAAATCAATTTACCAACAAATCTTTGATATCTTCCTTTGTCTACTGGGATTCCATCTTTAATTTCACCAAAATTGACATTAACTTCTAATGGAGTATCTGAAGGCTTACACCCACTTATTCCAGTCTCATTTAAGAGATCGAGTATATATTTTCTTTGTGAAACTACAATATCCTTCTTTGATCTTGCCACTTTCATCCTAAGAAAATATCTTAGCTGGCCTAAGTTCTTAATTTTAAACTCCATTGCTAGGCGTTGCTTCAGTCTTTTTAGTTCCTTTAAATCATCTCCAGTCAAAATTATGTCATCAACATACACAATTAAAACGGAAATCTTGTTTTCAGTTGATCTTTTGTGAATAGAGTATGATCAGATTGACCTTGATTGTATCTTTGCCCTTTAACAAATTTTGTGAATCTTTCGAACCAGGCTCTAGGAGATTGTTTGAGTCCATATAAGGACTTTTTCAATCGGCACACCTTACCTCCAAATCCTTCGTTAAAACCAGGTGGAGGTTCCATGTAAACCTCTTCTTCCAAGTCTCCATTTAAAAAAGCATTTTTTACATCAAGTTGAATCAATGACCAGTTAAGATTTGCTGCAATAGATAAAAGGACTCTAACTGTATTCAACTTGGCTACCGGAGAAAAAGTCTCTGAATAGTCTTCTCCATAGGTCTGAGTATAGCCTTTAGCTACTAATCGTGCCTTGTATCTTTCCAAGGATCCGTCTGCATTATACTTTAGGCTAAACACCCACTTGCATCCAACCACAGCTTTTCCATTTGGTAAATTGACTTCCTCCCAAGTAGCATTCTTCTCCAAGGCTTTCATCTCCTCAAAAATAGCTTTCCTCCACTCGGAAACCTTTAGAGCTTCATGAACATTGTTAGAAATAGAAACACTAGATATTTGGGAAATAAATGTATGATAAGAAGGAGAAATATTTTTATAAGACACAAAATTGGACGAAAGATGCTTTGTGCAAGATCTTGTACCTTTCCTAAGAGTAATGGGGAGATCATCAGTTTGATAGGAAGAATTGGACTCAGAATTACCTAAAGGAACATTTTCCGGCACTTCAGAAGAACCATTGTGAACTTCAAGATTCAACATTCGATTAGACTCTTGGTGTTCTAGTGGAATTGTGGTCTGTCTTTTTTGTGCTAGATATTCCTTTGAATAAACAAGACCTTTATATCACTTTCCATCTATTTCTATCACTTTGTTAGTGTTATTTTGAGATGGAATTATCTCACCCAAATTATAAGAGATATCATCATGGAACAAATCAACTCTTAAATCAGAACTATTTAAAAAATCATCTTCATTGATGTTACTCTCGCCCTGAAGATGATAATTGCTATAATAAGAAGTTCCTTAAAAAAAAGTGACATCCATAGATACAAATGATTTCCGTGAAACTGGATCAAAACATTTGTAACCTCTTTGATTAGTGGGATAACCAACAAAGATGCATTTATAAGATCGTGGATCAAATTTTGACTTTTGTGGGTCATGATTATGAACAAATGCCACACTACCGAAAATTTTTAAGGGAATATCAGTTATTAGCCGAGTG
>CATIWF010037588.1:0-62353 GCA_949630135.1 Balakata baccata | reverse complement strand
CAACATAGAAGGGGAATGAAATATGAGATAGGTGAAAAGGTATTTCTTCAAGTGTCACTGTGGAAAGGAGTAATGCAATTTGGCAAGAAGGGCAAACTGAGTCCAAGGTACATAAGGCCTTATGAAATTCTTGAAAAGGTTGGTCCATTGGCATACAGGTTGGCATTACCACCGGAGATGACTTAGATTCATAATGTGTTTCATATTAATATGCTAAGAAGATACAGATCAGACCCTACACATGTACTTAAAGATCAAGCTATTGAAATTACAGATGACATGAGTTATATAGAAGAACTAGTAGAAGTCATTGGATATAAGACAAAACAGTTGAGAAATGGGGAAATACCTTTAGTCAAAGTATTATGGAGGAACCATTCATAAAAAGAGGCAACATGGGAAACATAAGAAAATATAGAAAGGAAGTACACACACTTGTTTCCAAGTATCAAATTTCGAGGATGAAATTTTTAAAAAGAGGAGAGAATTGTAACATCCTCGACTGTCCATACATGCATTATCACATGCATTCTATTTGAAAATGTTCATTTTATAAATGTTATTCACATGAAATACATGCATACATAGGGATTTGAGCTAGAATATGCTCACAAGATAGACTTGTTATATGTCGGTTTATTTGGATGGTACTAAGTTGACGTGTCAAGTTATAAATTTAACTAAGGATGATAAGTTATTAGAAATGAAATGGAATAAAATGATTAAATTAAAAATAAATGAAACTTGACACAGTTAAATTAATTAAGGTAGATTACATGATTAGATAGTATTTTTTTTTTTGGCATAGACCCAGTACATGTAAATATGTAGAAAAAATAATAAATAAATAAAATCAGAAAAGTAAAAAAAAAAAAGAAAAAAAAAAGAAAAGTGGATAAAACAAAATTTAAGTCGGTTTTGGGTTATTGTAAGGTTGTTGCCTTATCCCTATTCCAGCCATAGTTTCTCCTTCTTCTTCCCTTCGTTTTTCTCCGATTTTTCTCTCAAATTCTAGCCATATTCAGACCTTCTAATCACAGGTAATTCATGTATTATTCTTATCTTGCTAATTTTTTTTAATTAAGGATATAAAATGGTGATCTTTTTCATGCAAGTGATATAGTTGGATTCTATTTTGGGGGGCAGTATATTGGTGCTCCATTTTCTTCATGATAGAGACTGATTTTGGAGAAATACAAAACATCAAATGTATAGTTTCATATCTTAGGTTTATGAATATGTAAATAGTTTTATATGATTTGGTATATATAAAAAAGATATTGGCATATGACTGTAATTGGTTCGATTCTATAACCTAGTTGAAGTCAGTAAGTGAGGAAACTCAAAACATAAAAGTTGTAGATATATATGCTATCCAGTTGTATACTAAATTTTAGGACTAGATTATAGGTAGATGTTGAGTTATGGTCAAGAGTCACATTTATTCCATATTTGAGCTACCTGCTTAGTGTCTTGTGCATGTCTAATCAGTTGTTTACCCATTTTAAGATCCTTATAGACATTATCTATAAATGGTCAAAACATGAAAATTATAGGTACATGTCTTAGATAAATTTTGACACAAATACAATCTCAATATGTTATTTATTTTGTGAGTTATGGTCTTCATAAGTCAGACTAGTCTGAATGCCAATTCTGTTCTTGATTAGTTACAAGTACCCTACCATATGAGGACTTTAGAGGTAGAATGGATGAAAGTTGTCATATGAAAAATGTTCCATTTTAAAATATATAAAGTATACAAAATTTCATAAAAATACGATTTACACGTTGTAAGATATGAAGAAGCAAATATAGTGTCCCAAAACTGCCTAAGGGTTGAAACAGGGCAGAAAATAGAACATGCATATAAATTGCATAAAAAATTACACAATAGTCCAATTGATATGATATTTAGATATGTTATATCTCTACATGTTAGCTTTAATTAGAAATAAGAATTATAAAAATTGAACTTGTATAGAAAAAGTTATAAGCTACTGAACATATGAAGGTCACACTGCCATAATACCAAACCCTAGTTAGTGGTCCATATTATGCATATTTCAATTTGTTTAAGTTTCACTAAATTTATTTAGCTACCAATTGACCAAGTATATATTCAATTAAGCTCACATGTTGGAGACCCCTAAGAAAGTGGGAGATGATAAGTTAAAGGTTCAATATTAAAAGAAATTGTGAGTTTAATTATCAAACGATTTCTTTGGTACGTGTGTTTGTTGCGTGCTATGTGCAATGTTACTTGACTTGCTGCTATATGAATTACATGATTGTTATGGTATGGATATGATATCAAAAGGTGATGAATGACTTAAATACATGGTTGTATTAAAGATTTTTCTTACATGAAGTGGTTGATAATTGAATATGCAAATGTGATATAAATACAAATGTTAAGTAATGATTGTTGCGAATGCATATGCATATGGACTTAAAAGGCGTTGTGACTAGCTAAATGACATTGTACAGCAAAAGAAGAGGCTTATGGCCTAAACAAATATTCAAAAGCAAAAGAAAAGGCCTATGAATTAACAAATGTGCAAATGTTATAAATGATCAAACTAGCTAGCAAATGTAAATGTTCACATAGAAATCCGAGACAATGTATGTTTAGCCTAGTCACAAAATATGGAAAATGACATAAGTATAAACAAATGAATGTTTACATGATTTATTACCACTTATATTCGTATGATAATGATAAATAAAATGACATATAAAATGTATACAAGTGACAATTATTACTTATAATTGTGATTGACTTGGTATTTTAGAGAGCTTTTGATAATTATTCTCATTGAGTTGCAACTTATCAAATTGCATTATTTTTCAGAAAGAGTCAAGTAATTAGCTCATTTTGGAGGTGCATGCTATATAAAAGATATGGATCATAGGTTACTGGCCGAGTCTCACCAATCTCTCTTCTTGCATTGCACATATGTATAGGAACATGACATATGTATTTTGGGTTGTATATTTGCATATGTATAAATTAGTAAATATGCAATAATGTGTAAATACATATTTGGCCTTGAACTTTCTACTTGAAATAATTGAATATAACATCTGAATTATTAGTATATGTAATATATTATGTTTACAATTAAGCTGTGATGCTATAGAAAATTGTTAAATGTTGCACAGTGATGCTGTGAAATGAAAAAAAAATTATCCCTTATTATAATTAGGATACTGTCTTATTCTATGCAATACACGATAATATGATATAAGTATAAGTGATATCCATAGGTATAAGGTGTTATAAAAGACCTCAAGTACTTGTTGGAAACAAGTTGCCTGCATATATTGTTTCCAAAGGGTAGGTAGTTGTAAGTGGGTGAAACCTATTGGCGATGGTTATATGGAGAGATTGGGGTCTCTCTCTGGAATCAAGTAGTACTATTGACTGGTTTCAAATACACGTGGTATATTGGCCGTATTTAAAATTATGGTGCAAACAAAAATCTTATTCGGGTATATTTAGTTGAGAAATGTAGGCCAATAACGTTAATGCAATTCAGAACTCAAGGTGAAATATTGAGATTTAACTTTTAAATTGTAGAAATCCAAGTTGGACTTGGATTAAGATAAGTCATTAGACTTGGATAAATAAAATTTATTAGACTTGAAAAAAGATTCTTAAAATATTTGGTGCCTATAAATATATGTAAGTTTAAGGCAGTAAAGAGGGGAAGCCACTGAAGCAAATATGAGAGCAACTTGAAAATTGCAAGTTTGAGTTTTTATTTAGGTATTCTTGAGTGTGAGTAAACATTCAAGGGAGGGCTAAGGATAAGGATGTTAAAATGGGTCATGACATGTAAACCTGACATGTGAAACATGTAAAATTCGAGTGTTAGTGTTGAGCTTATACGAGTTTGTGTCATAAACAGGTTGACCTATTTATGACACAGGTTGACATGCAAACCCATTATAATTTATTTAATTTTTTTGTGTTGTGTCGTATCAATCCAAACCAACCTGTTTATAACACGTGTAAATTTATTGAAATATCAAGGTTAATAGTGTCATTTTACAAAAAAAATATTTAAATATCATTTTCGTATCAGTCATGTTATATGACCCAAAAAGAGATAATAGTATCGTGTCAGATCGTGTCGTGTCAAATCACAAAAAAAAATATAATCGTGTTTTGTTAGATCGTGTCATGTCAAATGACCCAAAAAAGTATAATCTAGTCGTGTTCTTGTCGGATTTTATGACTCAAATATGACCCGAAAATTAAACGTGTTACAAGTGTCGTGTTCGTGTGACCCATTTAATTTTTGTGTCGTGTTCGTGTCAACCTGATTAATAAATCGGTTATGTTTGTATTGACCCTAATCATGTCACCCGAGTGGGTCGATACGACCCAAATACGACCTACCAACTTGTTTTGACACTCCTAGTTTTGGTAAATATCTTTGGGAGCATTGAGGATGACAGTTATTGTTCTAATTTATGTGAGAGGAAGAATACGATAAATTGTGAGTTTGAGTTTGATCAACTCAATGTGATATAATTTTATTAAATTGTAATTGTTTATTTTTTCATATAGTAAATAATTGGTTATTCTCTCTAAATGTAGGTAAATTAAGGGCCGAACCGCATAAATCTTGTGTGTTCTCTTATTTTCTTGGCTTGAACTTTTTTTAATTTAATATGCTTATTGATAATTTTTCCTAACATTATCGTTATTTTTTTTGTTAAATGTGTTAAGTTTTATCATGGTTAAACAAAACAACTATTAATGTATTTTAAAAAGTTTTCATATTGATAAGAAAATTACTGAAACTTTTGATTCAAATGCTATTATTAACGAAGGTCTTGAAAAAACATAAAGTAACACTCTATATTAGATGATTTTATTTGCTAATTATCCATGATTTTTTTTTTGCCTTTTTTGTTGAAATTACTTAATAATAGCTAAAGATATGATGATGTTTTAGTGATAATTCTTTTTTAGAAAATTGTTATTGTTTAAATACATTAAGTTTGTATTGAAGTAGCACATAGGTGGAGTAAAAAAATTAATATAATTTATAATGGTATGAACAATTTGCTACCTTTAAGCTAATTTTTGAAAAGAGTTAGATTCAAGCCTATTTATCTACCAAATTTTATATGGTACTTGAGACAGTTTTCAAGTAGTACAATCTGCTATATTTTTATGCTCCAGATGATTCCCCACTGTGTTGTATCCCTATAGCAAGTGTAGAAATGAGAGGGAAGTGTTAAAGTCCCATATCGGTAAAAGTAAAATAAAGTAATAGAATTTATAACGGCTTAGACAATTCTCTATTTTTGAGTTAGTGTCTAGAAAGAATTAAATACAAACTTATTATCTACCAAATTTTACAGTTTGTCTTCCTAAAATTTGGAGTCAAACTCCACAATTGCTGTCTCCATAACGGTTTATAATATTTGTGGTGTTTCCTATTATCGTTTAGTTGCTTTTCTTTGTGAACGTTTGCTCACCTTGATATATATATATATATATATATATATATATATATATATATATATATATATATATATATATATATATATATATATATATATATAATGTTAAATTGAGATCCAAAATGTAATTCATAATGTCTAGTTCCTAATCTGACCATAAGCATCATCAATTTGTTCTAAGATAAGTAATTATATATAATTAGTTAAGGAATTTGTACAAGATCGTAGATGGGTGATTAATTAAAACTCTGTAAATGAAGAAGATCACCATTACTACTCAAATACTTGGCACCATTTGTGGAACCTAATTTAATATTAATTATATTTACTTAATTAATTAAATAGGTTAATTATTAATAATTTCATAATAATTAATATTAAGTATATCAATTAATAATAAATATATATTTTTTATTTATTTTAATTAAATTTATTATAAAATAAAAAAAGTAAACCCTATTTAAATATTTTAATCAATTGAAATTTTCTCTCTTATTTCTAATTTTGTCAGTTATTCATGCAATTGCAATTACCGTATAAACATTTGAAATGGGATAATGATTATTAGAATATGCACTTTCATATTTTCCAAAAACTATTAAGGTGGCCAGTTCATATATATATATATATATATATATATATATAAAGAATGATTTTTAAAAATGAAAATGTCATATTATTTATTTATTTTTGAAATAAGAAAATGTCATATCATTTTATAGTTTTTTAACGATTTTAGGAGAATTTGATGATAGTTTGCACACAAACTCCTTTTTGTTGAACTTGCACTGCAAAACGCTCAATTTTTCATTTAGTTTTTTATTTTAAATATTTCCTTTTTTAGTTCGAGTACATGTATTATCAATTAATCAACTAGAACCACACACTGAAATTAATTATTTTCATGTTGTTATATATTTTCTTTGAACATGATAAATTTTCTCTTTTTAAGTTAATTGCTTGAGCTTATAATAAGGCATTGGTAGATTTATATCATGATAATTGGGTTAAACCATATCAACTAGCTTGTAATTGTCTATTTTTGTAATTTTATCACTTTAATTAATTTTTTTTTGTCTAAATTGATACATATTTTTTTATCCATTTTATCACTTAATATTTTAAAAATACACGATAGTCTGGACTACTAATGGCATGACATATCTATAAAATTATTGACGTATAAAATATACGCGTTAACTTTGGATATGACAAGGTGTATATTACGATGAAATTTTAATTTTTTTAGAAGATAAAATGGATTAAAAATTTTATATAATGGATAATTTGGATAAATATGGACCAAAATAGGGAAAAATAAACAATTACGCATGACTAGATATGCCTTTTACCATGATAATTCAATCGATGTAAGAGTGGAAAATCAATTTATTTTTTATTTTTTTTTATAAGTAGAGTGGAAACTCAATTAATCATTGGCACGTGGTGATTTAAATTAAGTTGACATCCTTAGATTATAAGGAGCCGATACCTTAATCGACATTTAATAAAAATCAGATATAACCTCAGATTTAGCTAAGCCTAATGGAGTTGGCTGAATTGCTTTTCTTTTAAAGAACCTGTTGAAAGAAATTTTTTTTTAATTTTATTTTTCAAAGAAAATTCATATAAGGAAGAAAATGAATGGTTAAAAAAAGACGTGAAGCATTAATTATTTAATTTTTCAAGTCAATGACATATCTGTAATTATAAAATTAAGACAAAACATATGTTTGATGTTTAATGAAAAGGTCAATGCTTAATGATTGATTACAGTTTGAAAAATTTATGCTAGACAACCGACAACCAATTGCCAGCCACCGACAACCAATTGCCAGCCAAATACTAACTTACTTCATCAGCAACAAGTTGAAGTTTGGAGGAGGCCATGTGCAAGAAGCTTCTTTCTGAATTAAAAAGTTCAAACCCACATCTTCATATTACTCCTTATCTTAATTAAAACCGACAAAACCTCAACAAAAAGGAAAGAAATTGCAATTGCAATGCTATTATATAGATGCAGCAATTTTCCCATTTTTTTTTAAATAAAAAAAATTGAATCATCTTGTATTTTGCTGACTCATCGAAAAAAATAGAATAATTTTTTGCCCAATAAAATTTCGCTTTTGTATTGTTTATGTACCTTAAAAATGCCACCACACCACAACAAGCAAACTAGAAAGTCCAGCTCTCTGCTCTGCTCCTCTCTCTCAAATCAAAGCCTTGACACATAATAACAATTAAAAAATCTCCCTTTCACTAAGGCTTGAGGATTCTTAGTTTCCATGGGTATGAAGAAGAAGGAGGAGGTGAAAGAAACTCACTTGGCAGGACTCTTGCTTTGGACCTCCTCAATCCAAGAAAAGCTTTGAACATTTGCATTATCAAAGTTTCTTTTTCTTCATTTTCGTTTTCACCTGAAACTTTTCGAATCTGCTTCTCATTATCATTTTCACTTTCCTTCATGAGATTCAACTTTTATATGCAGTGAGTTTTGAAGTACACTGCTGCAGCTAGTGAAGCATCAGCAATAAAAACGTGGGTTCTTCGTAATGATAAGAACATGAAAATGTTGGAATTTGACTTTTTTATTGTGAGTATGAGTTAGATCTACTCAACTAATATAAAATTTCATTGCATTGTAATTTTGTTTTCTCGTATAATAGAAAATTGGTTACTCTTTATGGACGTAGGCAATTAACTATTGAACCACGTGTTCTCTTATTTTATTTGAATTGAATCTTTTATTTGACGTAAGAGCCTCGTTTCAATTAATATTCAATAGGCATGTTAAATAGTTCAACATCACTTTTTGCAATAGAAAAATATAATAGAAAAAACAATTTCACTCATTGGCAAAAAATGGTAAAATATTTTATAGTTCAACAAGATTTAGCAAAAACGTTGAAGGGAAAACAAAAAAAATGAGTAATGAAGATTTAGAAGAGCTGGAAGAAATGTGTGAAATATACCACTTAATAGGTAATACAGTAAAAACCTCAAGTACTAGCTAGAAACAAGCTACCTGCATAGACAGTTTCTAAAGTATAGATGGTTGTAAGTAGAACTTGCTAATAGTTAGATGGAGAGATTAAAGTTTCTCTCTACAGTCGAGTAGTAGCATTGATTGATTTCAACTACATATGACATATTGATCATGTTTAGAATTAAAGAGTATGACGAAAATCTAATTCGGGTATGTGTAGTTAGAGAATTTATGCTAATAAGGTCAATGCAATTCAAAAGTAAAGGTATAATATTGAGATTTGATTTTTAAATTGTGAAAATTCAAGTTAGACTAAATTAGAATAAGTTATTAAGACTTGGATAAAAATAAGTTATTAGGATATGAAAATGATCGCTATTTGAATGGTATTCCTAATCTATGTAGTAAAGTTTTAGGTGTTTATAAATGTAGACAGTTCAAGATATTAAGGTATAAAATAAGAAAAACAGATATGAGAGTAATTTAAGAATTTGTAAGTTTGAGTTTTTATTTGAATATTCTTGGGTAAGACAACATTTAAGGGTTTCAAAAAACATTTTTGTGAGCTTTATTAATGTTTTTGTAATTCCTCTAATTTATGATGGAGAGAAAATATAATAAATTATGAGTTTAAATTTGATCAACTTAAGAGAAATATAACTTTATTGTATTGTAATTTGTATATAGACAATCAAGCGTTAAACTACATAATCTTGTATTACCTTTTTTTTTTTTACTTGAATTTTTTATTTGATGTGTTTATTGGTTATTTAATCCAATAAAAAATGGTTAACATGTCGAGAATTTGAGAAGAACCCATATTCTTCAACAAAAAATCATCAAATCATTAATATCTAATTTTTTGCTTATAAATCTGGTCATTTTTTATTTTAGTGAAAGAAAGATTCATTTATCTTTTTGAAAATGAAGAAAAAAGAAATTAGACACAATCTTGTGATTGTAAAGTATTTGAAACTATTTTGATGGTCTAGTAGATTTGGTTGAGATGCAGAAGGGGGAACAGATTTGCAGAGGTTAAACGTGTTTAGGTAAAATTAGGGTTTTTATTTTTTTGATTAATTACCAAAAACTCTAAACTTTGAATTAAACAATTTTATCATGTTCCCTAATAAATGGGCAGAATAATACACTTGGTGCAAATGCTCCGTTTTGATGAATTGGCCAAAGAATGCTGATTTAACTTCTTTTTTTTTTTGGAAAAATATCTTGGCTGCCACATATGACAAAACTACGAGTTTTTCCATTAGAAGCTATTTTTTGAAAGAAAAAAAAAATTGAGAGATTGTGTATTATTTTGTAAATTTTTAGAGAATATACTAAAATTTAGTTTGGATATATTTTGGTAATTAATTATAAATTAAATATTAAAAGTGTAGATTTTTAGTTAGAGTGCTAAATGTCTAGAGTTTTAAAATTCATTTTACCTTTTTCCCCTTGATAAAGGTGTATATGTGTATATACGGGGAAGGAGGTATATTGGAACAAAAAAAAAAGTATTGGAATTTATGTTTTAACATTTTTTATCTCAATTAATGTAAAATATTTGTAATCAATCAATTCATCTATCCACTTATTTTATTCAATTTAATTAAAAATATAAAAATTTTATACTAGTAGTGACAAATTGGAAGAAATAATATTTTTCTATTTTAATTATACCTTCAATACTTTATCTACATTTAATTTTTTAATTGGACTTTTCTGAGTAAAATTTCTAAGTTCGCGACTATCAATAGAGAAATAAAATTACTTCTCTTTCATTCTATAGAGAAACAAAATTTCATGAGAAAGCAAATTATGTAATTCAAGGAATCGTTTTAGAGATTGGTTGAAGACAAAAGCATATATATATATATATATATATATATATATATATATATTCCCTTACCTATCTTGCATTCTCACCAATAAAAGACAAAGGTCCTATTGAAAGAACATATTCCCTTTCCTAAAACAACATACTTGATGTGGTCAACACAGTTTCGATAAATTGCAAGTAGTGAAGTGTGGGGGTCTTATCCAATGGATTAGAAGTCTTTGTAACACAACTAATTTCTTGTTCTGTGGTCCAGCCCATTTTGAGATAAAATATGAATTGAATGAGGCATTTCTATTTTTTGTACAAGTAGGAGACTTCACAATCCTATTTATTAAACCAATAATATTAAGATAAAACTTATTGGTGAATGAAATGTTTCTTCTTGTATGGATATAAATGATATAACATTTTTTTTAAATGAAATTGACCACATCAATAGATGTACTAGAGAATCAACTAGATTGGTACTCAAATAGCATCCTCATTATTTAAACTGAGGCACTACAATTTCTTTTTTTTTTTCTTTTTTGATTAAGAATAATAAATAATAAGCATAGCATATTCAAAAATAATAATTATTATTATTACCGGCTAATACTAAAATATAATTGTAAAAGATGAAATATCTAGCTAACTAATAGAATATTATTATAAAATTAATTATCCAATTTTATTGAAAATATATAGAATATAGAAGTCTAATTATGGTTAATGCTGGGAAAAGGAAACCTCAACTATTACCATAAGATTCAACTGATGTCCCATTGAGGTAAGGTTTTCCTAATATTGATTTTCACTAAAATTTTTTAAACTTAGTTAATAGAAGAAAATAAACAAATTAAGAATATTTTATTTTTCTTGACCAACTAATCTTTTTCTATATTCAAAAACATTCAAACATTGTCCTATATTTAAAGCCTCTCATTTAATTAAAGAGTAATGCTTTATAGAAATTTCAATAAGGTTGGTTATGTTCTCCCAACTACACACAACATTTCAATCAAAACCCAATACACTATGGGACAAGAGAATATTTGAGAATCTTTAACTTTTGTTTTTATGTTTTAAACGTAGCAACAAAACATAAAACCTTAAATATAATAAAAAGAAAAAGTTGAAGAGGAGGACCCACTTGCTTAAGCAATGGAAACAAAGAAAATTTAGGGGAGAGGAAAATTAAAATGTCAAAAGTTCTAGAACAAATTAAGAAAACAATAAAAATAACTCAGAGAGAATTTTTTTTTTTTCCAACTAGGCTTAATTATTAAAAAAATTAAGAATTTTTTCAATTTTCACAATTGTAGCTTTCATCGGAATACGATTATAAAAGAGTAGAAATTTTACTTTTTCTTTTCAAAATTAGCCTTTAGTGGAAAAAAAATTCCAGTGAATCATGCCATTAAAATGCCAAAAAATTTTGAGAAGAAAAAAAAGATGATTCATCGTTTTACAGTGGTGAAGCCAGACCTACATTTTTGGAATAAGTTAATAGTATGCTAATTCTGAACATAAAAATTTCATAAAAATAATTTAAAATATCTTTTCACAAAACCAAAGTTTATGACCGGAAATGTTAATCAATTTCTAAAACAAGTTTTTGACAAATAAATCACTTTTTTTTTATTTGAAAAAAAACTTCAAACACAAATAGATTTTTGGAAAAATACTTTTAAATACTTTTTTACATAAAAATCAAATTTCAAATATTTTTAACAAATTAGAATATCATACTTGAATATAAAAGAATGAAGAATAATTTGACACAATTGAATTTATAATAGTTCAATACTCTTACCTACATCTACTACTCAAGATATATTATTGAGAGTTTCTCTCCATTAAGGATTCTTTTCAAGGGCAACAATTATGCCAATTATAGTCCTAAGCAGAGCTAACCTAAGCTTTTACTCACAAGCACAAGTTTTTATAAAGTAATACTTGACAAACACTTAATTAGCTTGAAACCCTAGATGCTAATAAACCCAAAACAAGTTTTATAGCTCTATTTGAAAACTTACAGCTCAAATACCCTTTAATCAAGCTCGAATTTGAGGAATACAATAGAAAATAAGAGCCAAAATGAATAGTATGTCAAATGTGAAGTTCAATTGGAAGGAAAAACTTTGTAGGAGATAAAAAACAATTTTCTTTGATGAATCTTGTATTTTTCAACATTCAAAATATCTTTCCATCATGTATTTATAGTTTTAGAATAGAAAATTGGCCAGTAGAGACAAAAATCACTTTAATAACAACTAGCCATTATTTTGTCGTCTAGCAAAAACTATTAATGCATTGTTAGTATACTATTAGAATACTAGGTTTCTAATAGATAAAAAGCATTTTAATTCCAATATTTTTTAACATATTTGAGTTTTATTTTTTACATACACCACAATAACTTTACAAATTGATCTTGGTATACTCTGTTGCTATACGTATGCTTCCTTTCTTGAGTATTATATGTCTTCTCCATATTGCATATTTAAATTTGAAATTGAAAGACCAGTAACAAATTCTAAAGGATATGTTATGGTTTTAAAATCATCAAAACTTTTGGAACATAACCAATGTAGCCTTTGAGCCAACAAGGAAGACACTGATACACACAAGGCAGTTGTTATTACAACTGACTTATGAATCTCCAAATCCTTTTGAAATACTGAAATCAAGAGTTTGCAGGATTCACTTTACTGATTGGGATTATTTGATGCTTTAGCTTGCATGGAAATATTGTTAGAATTGGTGTGCATGTTTTTCCTGTATAATTGAATTTGAAAAATGATGTTCATATTGGAAACGGGGAAGGCTTGCATAAAATCAACGAAACTTTTGTGTAAATTATGCTATATATATATATATATATATATATATATATATATATATACACTAATAATTGTCATTATCACTACCCTATGAATATAATATCCATATTGGAACTACCGTAATAGTTAATAATAGTTGGAAACAATAGACCGACTATAGATTAATTAAATAGAACCATCAAAACTTTCTTTTTTCAATTCTAATTGAAGATAATTAAGTCATATTTGACCATATTATTGTCAATTTATTGGTTTTCACAAACACATGGAAATCGCAATAATATTGGGAGATTGTATCCTGACTAAACAATTGGAGGTTGTATCTTGACCATAGGGATGCTATAGCCCGACTTAAAATTACCCTTATTGTGAATTCCGACCAATGAAAGGCTATATGTTGTTTAAACGATTGGAGGTTATATCCTGACCAATTAGAGGTTGTATACTAATTAAACGATAGCAGTACTCCTAACGCTAGGGAAATGAAAAGGTCGTTTGTTCACTTCTTTATTTGACTTGGCTCTTCAACTTTTTTACAAGATTTTTCATCTTCTTTACTACTTAACAAGTGCACGACTCTTTGAAAAATGTAAAAAACCATCACCCTTATCTCATGCATTAATTAACTACTCATACTATATAATTAGAGTTTATAGGATAAAAAAAATTGAAATCAAGAAAAAAAAAACTCTTCTTTTCTCATCTATTGTCTATCAGAAACAAAAAAAAGAAAAAAAGAAAAAGGAGAACAACAATGTAAACAAAAGGCTCAAGATCATTCCAAAAGATATAATAAGATAATAATTTGTAATTCTAGCTTCATTCATAGACCTACTGAATCGTATAGCAACTTGCAATGAATTCCTTAAAGTATTAACAGAAGAAGAAAAATACATCTTTGAGCACATCAACATCGACTTTTTCCCTTACTCTCAATGGACGTTGGCACCTAAAGCCCGAATATTTTTTCAGAAATCAGTGAGTTATGAAATCCAGAAGCATTATTTAGAGAAGGAGTAATTGAATGCTTCAGTACCAGTTGGAACAAGGGCATTACATTTTTTTGCAAAAAGCCACAATGGAAAAAGGTCACATTACTGCTGCATATGTTTATGGCATAATCCTTATTTGCCAAGGTGGTGAAACTAACAATCAGGGTGTCAACATGGCATCAAAGTCGATAATTATAGTCCTAGAATGTAGAGAGGGAGTGAAAAATGTTATGACACCATTGTCATGGGGTTAGGGGAAGTATATATATTATGCAACCAAAATTTACTAAATTATTGCATGAAAGATTAACAAGTTATGGCTGTTGCTCTGCTTATGAACTAGTTATTGTCGAAATGACAATTGCAATTGAGGAAAACTTTGATATTAATATTTCTTGTGAATCTTGTTTGTGAATCACTGAAGTTGTCTGATTTTATAATTTTATAAGTCGTGGCAGCTTTACTGTATAGAATAGGTAAAGTTTATGGTATAATCAAAATCTTAATAATAAATTAGTAACATTATTGTCAACTTACTAGTTTTATATATTTTTTGTAACCCAACCTTAGTTTAGATGGTATTGATTGAATTTATGTTGTTATCGACTAGTGTGAAGCTGTTGATCGACTGTCTGCTTTCAAGTAAAATGGTCTCGATTTGACTCTTCAACTTATTTAGTTTACATGAATCTTCAACTTCTTTACAGGAAACATAAAATTAAAGTTTAACTCAAATTTCTAATTCACAAAGTGGAAAAAATTGCTCACAGCATATAACTATTCACTTACTATATGAGGAATTCTTTACCCAAGGTAGTTTTCATTCAGCTTGAAGTTGCAATTTAATAAACTGAACCTTCAAATTTTCTTTTTTCAACTCTAATTTAAGATTATTAAGTCATATTTGACAATATTATTATCAATTTACTATTTTCATATATTTTGGGAATCTCCTGACCATTGGGAGACTGTATCCCAACTAGACGATGGCGGTACCCCTAACATAGTTTAGATGGTATTGACCAAATTGTGTTGTTGCCGACCGGTGTAAAGTTGCTGATTGACTGTCTGATTTTCAAGTAAAATGGTCAAGTCATGTCTTGATTTGACTCTTCAACTTCTTTAGTTTACACAATTCTTCATCTTCTTTATAGGAAAAATAAAATTAAAGATTAACTCAAATTCATAATTCACAAAGAGGCAAAAATTGTCCATAGCATAAAATTGTTCACTTAATAAATGAAGACTTCTTTGCCTCAAATAGTTTTCATTAAATTTGAAGTTGCAATTTAGTAAATCAAACCCTCAAAACTTCTTTTTTCAACTCTAATTGAAGATATTAAATCATATTTGACAACATTATTGTTAATTTATTAGTTTCATATATTTTGGGAATCTCCCTACCATTGGGAGACTATATCCTGACTAGATGATGGTTGTACTAGACGATGGTAGTGCCCCTACCATAGTTTAAATGGTATCGACCAGATTTTTAATATTGCCAACCAATGTGAAGCTGTTAATCGACTGTCTTTTTTCAAGTAAAATAGTCAAGTCATGGTCTTCATTTGACTTTTCAACTGCTTTAATTTACATGATTCTTCATCTTCTTTATAAGAAACATAAAATTAAAAGTTAACTCAAATTCGTAATTCATAAAGAGACAAAAATTGTCCACCACATATAATTGTTCACCTACTGTATGAGGACTTCTTTGCCCAAAAATAATTGTTCACTTACTATATGAGGACTTCTTTGCCCGAAGTAGTTTTCATTAAGCTTGAAGTTTCAATTTAATAAATCAAACCCTTAAAATTTCTTTTTTGAACTCTAATTGAAGATATTAAGTCATATTTGACAACATTATTATCAATTTATTAATTTCATATAATTTGGGAATTCCCAAAACATTGGGAGGCTGTATCCCGACTAAACGATGGTGATTCCCCTTGTTGATCGACTGTCTATTTTCAAGTAAAATGGTCAAGTTATGGTGTCGATTTGACTCTTCACCTTCAATAAATAAAAAATTTATGTAGACAGGAATATTATTGAATCAAAATTTATTCCACATTTCCCCACAAATAATAATCAATTTAGTAATCAAAATCAGAATTGATTACATATTTCCAGATTTTCAAGTATCATGATAGAGGTAACTAGTAGTTTGATAGAGATTATTGAAAAACAGCAAATGCCTGAAAAAACATAGAATGTAGCGATTTGCTTTGAGACATCTGATGATTGATGCGTTGTACATCCCGAGTGACTTCCTTGAGGATGCCGTGATAAAAAACATTGGAGAACAATGATGAATTTTGCGATTTATTGACTAGCCTTGGTGATTTAGTTTGTAAAAAGAGTAGAAAAAACTCAAAGATGTCAATGAGGGTCCATATACAGAAACCAGTGTGGATCTAGAAACAAGTGGAGATCTAGAAACTAGTGGATCTAGAAACTTGTGGGAATCCAAAAACAAGTAGAGATCTAGAAACATATGGGGATTTAGAAGTCGAATCATGAGACTAGGAAACCTAGTGAATGTATGCATTCTCTACTATGGGTTGGAATGCTTAATATAATAACTTAAATAAATGAAAATCAATTGCAATTTCATTCCTTCCTTTTTTTTATATCTTTTTTTAATCTGAAAATTTGAATTTAATATAATACTGATTGATCTGATTTAATTATATCCGATTTAATTTAATCCATTTTATTTTAACCCAATTGAAGAAAATCAATGCCAATTTACATTTTAATTCAAACTTCGCAAGAATTATTTACCAACTGCATTGTTGTTCTTCCCTACCATTATTTAGGTGTATCCAAACTGCACAATGACGGTACCTCTACCATGTTAATGCGGTTCTCAACCATTATATAGTTTGATATCAATCGTCATTACAAGAAAAATTTTCAAGTTATTGTCTTAATTTGAAAGCATCTTCAACTTATTTATTTGATACATGTTCCAAATAATTATATTTTGAGAAATTAAATGGTCATTCCTCCTTAGAGGATATTTGTACCAATTAATGACATAAAATATGCCTTTAATTGTGCCTATAAATATGCAATCAAAATCAAAATGAAAATATTCTAAACCCAAATTTACAAATTTCTAAATTATCTAGCGGAATCACAATCATATGTTAAAGAAGTATGAAGAAGAAAAAATGAATAAAACAGAATCACTGGATAGAGGCTTCAAGTTGCTATGACAGATATGAGTGAAGTGTCTTAGTTCATTCTGAATAATATCCCTAAGGATAGGGTGGTGAATAAATTAGATATTCGTGTATTTTTGTACTTTTTATTAGCTAGCCTTATTAACTTGATTGATAAAAAATGTTGAAAGAAACCCAATAACCGAAAACCGAATGAATAAATAAATGTAAGAATTCTACCATGAGTAGAATGCTTAATGTTATAATTTAAATAAATGAAATTTATTCTTTTGACTAAAATGATTAGCTTCCTACTTTATACTCTATGAGCCCAATTGTAGTGAAGCTTTACTCCACTATTGTGTACCCCTTCATTCGTTCAGTTGAAACTATTCATCATCCATACAAAAGTAGTAAATACTTGAATTATGAAACCTATTTAATTCAATTTTTTTTAGAATGATCAAATGTCATTTACGATTAAGGATGGTTATTGAGTACTTATAAAGAGAAAATGTAGACAATACAATCATCGGTGATCTGTTTGATCCAACTTAGAATTCATTTCTACTCCTTGGTCTATCTTTCGAATGCCATGGATTATATCACCATTAATCTTCTTTTTATTTGCTTATTAACAAAAATCTTTGAGTACCTCCACCATACAAAAAATGACAAAATCATAATAACAAATTTTACTCTCTGCTGTAAGTGCTTCAATTTGGCTGCTGAGCATTATGCTATGCTTAAAAAGATTGATTTTAGAATAGTATTTTAGAACCTACCATGGCAGCCGTCACCTTCAACCATTAAGTTTATGTAACTTTGTTTGTAGACAAACAGTAAATATTCCCTTTTTTATTTTGGATGCCTGAAATTCTTTCATAATCCAAAAAAAAATCTTAGCTTCATTGAAAAAACTGCAAAACAAGGATGTGAATTATCATCCTATTTCTTAGGCATTTCTTTAATTACAATGAATAATATTAACGAATGAAGTGGCTGAAAGTTGTATGGGATGGAAATGGTGGGTAGACACCGATAAATTCAAGGCTGATGCTAATAAGATTGGCATTTGAATCTCCAAATCCTTTTGAAGTCTTTAATCCAACAATTTGCGAATTTATGTCTTATAATTGGGAGTCTAGGCCTTTGCGCACATATTGGAATAAATGGAAAGATAAACATAAATCATGTTTATATTTTTCATGTGTAATTGAAATGAAAAAAAAAAAAAGAATTTTGTATGATATAAAGACTATACCGATAAACAAATGATATTTTGTGTGTTAGAGTTTTTTTGGTGCCAAAAATTTAGGTTGTACTTAGAACAACATTTCATGCAATTGATCCAACAAAAATATCATATGTTATTCATAGTTGAACATAATCAATGTCAATTTCAAATTCCAAACTTAGATGATGTAGTAGTTGTTTGTAGCATATATGTTTGAATAACTTGTTCTTTATTCTACTATATGTATGTTTCTTTTTCACTCCAATACTCATCTACTTGCAGATATTATTTGATATGGATGAATCTATTCAATCAATTGAAAAGTTTTAATTTTTTGAAGATGATTATTTGCAAATAGAATCTTTTTTTCTTGAGTAAGCGCATGAGGAAGAAAGGAGAAAAATAATGTTTAAAACTTTCCTTTTTTTTATTTTTTTCTATTTTTTTAATGTAAGAATATTATTGGTATTTGATGAGGAGTATTATTGATATTATAAAAATATCATTAAAAGAGAATGTTATCTTTTTTTAAAAATAAACCTTTCTAGTTATTTTTACAATTTTAAAATTTTTTAATATTATTTTTAAAAGAGCCAGGGGTTTATGACGATGATAATAGATTTTTGATATGGAAGATGTGATATGATTTGTAAATGCTGACTTAGCTTTTTTTTATTATTTTTTAAAAATATTCTGGCATCCACATGGTATGATTCATTGGATTTTTTTTTTTTATCTGAAACTAATTTTGAAAAAAAGGCTTAAAGTTTGTGCATTCTTTTGTAATTATACTCCCATGAAACTATAATTGTGAAAAGTTAAAAAGTTAATGATTTTTTAGGTAATTAAATCTTTCAACTATCCATTATTCTGTAATTTAGAAATTTTAGACTAATTTGAATTCTTACTAGACAAATTTATTAAGAAAATAGAACATTTTTTCTTAAATTTTAAAGATATTTTATACCAAAAAAACTAACACAAAATATTTAATTAAGGGAGAAATAACTTCTACCATTCTATATTATATTCTATTCAGCTAACTCAAAGGAACTTTATCGCATCTTAATGCCTTCAGTTAATTTTCATAAAAGATTATTCATATTAGTTGAAATAGAAAGCTATACATATAATTGGTAATTTTTTAAGGCTTTAAGTGCTAAAGTTCCAATCTCCACTTAAAAAGTTTTATAATGAAAGCTTCAATAAAATTTTATTTTGGTGGAAGTTGTCTTAATCATTTTGTTAATCAAAGTGGAATAATTAGTGCCCTTCTACTTAAGAAAAAAAAAAGTTTGTTTCAAAAAAATATGTATACTTAAGAAAATATTTATTTCCTTTTTATTTGGAAATTACTAATATAGTTCCAAAGTAGTATGATGGATCTGGATTCCATTAGGCAAACAATCAAACAAACAATTGATATACAATAAATTAAATATTTATTTATTTGTTTTTTTAAAAGATTTTTATTTATTTGTTTGTTTATTTTATTAAATTTTGACTGTTAATTCATGATGATGTGTTACATGCATCCAAGTCATTAGATATCTAATATCTTTGAAGGACTAACTGCTTAAAGATTAACTGAACTTTTATAATTTTTGCTGGGTTGGTTTAATGTTCAAAACAGGCAAGTTGTATTATTATTATTATTATTATTATTATTATTATTATTATTATTATTATTATTATTATTATTTAAAAAATAAGAGTTTATTGCCCTATGTCTGGGGTCCAAGGACATTCTAGGTGGACAAGAGGCCTATTTCTTGGAATTAAAAATAATATTTAATTCTTTTAAAAATGAATTTTATGATGATGGTTTTTCATTCATGCCATATAACTACTTTTTCAAACAAGCCCGGTTTCATATTATTTGTAGTCAACTACATCCAAATTTAGGTATGTGTAAGTGCTAAAATCCTAAAACCCTATTTGAATTAGATAGAAAAATCAATATTTCTCCAATAAAAAGTCCCAATTTCACGGGTTTTATACAGGGCTGTTCACAAGTAAATATAAACCGATCCAACCCGTCAATTCAGCCCCATCCAAACCATAAAATTGAGTTTTAAACTTTAATGAATCAAGTTGGGTCGGGATATCTAACTATTGATGGTTGTGTACGAAATTTTTATTGATTTATTCACTAAACCGATAATTACCCAACACTTTCAAGCAAATACATATAAGGAGTTCCAAACGAACTTGGTTTCATTTCTTAATGCAAGATCACAAGCAAAAACTCAAGAGAAGTGGATCCATGTTTCTTCTTGTCTACTTAGGCAGAACTTGCATGGACCCCACCAATATTTAAACTGACTTTAATTAATATTTTTTTTGATATATGAATTCAATTATTATTATTATTATTATTATTATTATTATTATTATTATTATTATTATTATTATTATTATTATTACTGGGCAACTTTTTGCCTCAAACTATATTATAACAAATATCTTGCTTGTTAATAGAGGTATAAATTTTATTTCACCTTGTCAAAAAAAAAATTGTTTCACTAACAAACATATAACACGAATGTTACGCAAAATAATCAAAAATTAAATATAAAATAATAATCTACACTTAATTAAATTAATGATACATATATGATCACTGTTATAGTATAGTTATTTTTGAGCTGATAAATTTTAAAAAAAAAAACACGTAAGAGATTTAAGAGTTTGGACTAGTAAAATATAATTATATAAAAAATGAATTTTACATAATAAAAAAATAAAATAAATTATTGAAATTGAAAACTGTTATAAATTGTGAAAGAGCGGAAAAAAAAAATGGAAAATGCAAAGTCTGCAGGAAAAATATATTAAAATTAATATTTGAGTGAAAATTGCAAGAGTCAAAATAATATCTCAATTTATTTGCTAATACAATACAATACAATCCAATGCAATTCAATACTCGACCAATTCATCAAATATAAAACTATTGGATTGAGTTGGTTTTAAATGATTAAAGGGAATTTTATAAAAATAGAAAAAACATATAAATATTTATAAAAATGTTGCCGCTCAATATTTTTTTCAAACATATCACTTATACAAAATTTTTTTCAAAAATATAGAAAATCAAAGTTTATCCAAAATTTACCATAAAATTAATAAAAATTGAAGTTATAAAAGTTTTATCAAAGATTTACATAAATTTATTCAAATTATATCCACAATTTACCTAATATTTACCAGAAAATTAACGAAAGTTAAAATTATACAAAATTTACTCAATATTTACTAAAGTTAGCCAAAGAATTACCCAAAATTGACTTAAAGTTTATCAAAAGTTTATCAAAAGTTTACTACAAAATTAATAAAAATTGAATTTATAAAAGGTTTATCAAATATTTACTCAATATTTACTTAAGTTATATCAAATATTTACAAGAAAATTAATAAAAGTTGAAGTTAAATATTTACTTAAAGTTTACTCAAGTTATACCCAATGTTTACAAGAAAATTAATGAAAGTTGAAGTTACATAAAATTTACTCAAGATTTACCCAAAATTTATCCAACATTTACCAAAAAAATCAATGAGAATTAAAGCTACAAAAGATTTATCTAAAACTTATTCTAAGATTTACCTGATATTTAGTTAAAATTTATTACAAAATTAATGAAAGTTGAAGTTATATAAGATTTACCCAAAATTTACTCAAGGTTTACCATAAAATTAATGAAAATTGAAGTCACAAAATGTTTATTAAAAATTTATTTAAGGTTTATTCAAGTTATACTACATATTTATCCAATATTTATAAGAAAAATTATCAAAGTTGAAGTTATATAAGGTTTACCTAAAATTTATCAAATATTTAACCAATATTTATTTAAGATTTATCCAATATTTATCCAAGATTTACCCAATATCAAGTCAATCTTTCAACTAAAAATTATCAAAAAGCTACTTAAGGTTTACCAAAATAAATAACCTTAATTAAGTTAATTAAATACAAATTTACATATTTTTTATAATTAAGATTTGTCCAAAGTTTACTTTGGTAATTAAGTTAATTAAATTCAATTTTAGATATTTTTTGCTAATTAGGTTAATTAAGCAATGATTAAAAATAAATAAATGCATGTATAAAGATTAATAGTAGTCATGTAAGTTAATAAAAATATTAATCTTATGTTTAAAATGTGAAAAATGAGCATTTGTTGTCTTAATTAAATGAAAAATATGTTAAATACACAGTAAAATTTAATATTTGAAAAATATGAAAAACTGGTAAAAATAAAAATACAAAAAATAGGATTGAAAACAATGAATTTTTGCCGGTATAATTGAAAAAAAAAATTCTGCTTTTGGTGGAATGTATAAATTTTTCATGATTAAATCATCCAAAACTTTTAATAATAGATTGGGTTGGATATATGCAAATATTGACCCGATTCGGCCCATGAATAGCCCTAAATTATTTATAAAAGATTTCGATACTCTGTTTCATATGAATTTTACAGATAGTCACTTTGTTTGTGTGAATAGAAGTTAATCAAATTATGCAGCCCTCTCACAATTGCAACAGTGCGATGAAGTTGAATAGAGGAAAGTATGAAGTTGTTATACCATTGATTATTGTCCACTCCACGTAGCAATATAGATCAGAAGCTTATTACATATGTAAAATTTTTTTAAAATACTGTAATTATTTTGTAAATAAAATAAATTTACAGGAATTAACTATAGATTCGTAGTAACTACAGCTTCATTATATTTTTATATGCTATTTATGTAATAAATTGCAGAAATTTAAATCTTGCAGGTTCATTACTTAGTAGTTACAAGTTCATCATGTAATAACGACATGCTCATTGCTTAGTAACTACAGATTTACCATATAATAACTACATGTTCATTATATTTTTCATATGAGATTCATGTAATAAATTGCATATTAAATCATATAAGTTCATTATACAATAAAAATAGGTTCACAACAGAGTAAGTGCTGGTTCATTAAAATTTTTAACTAATAAATTGCAGATTAAATCATACAGGTTCAAGTGAAATACTCGATAAAACTGTATTTAACTCGAGTTTTAAATAAAAAGTAATGAATCTATCACCCAAGCTTAATAAACATATAGTTAAGATCCAATGAACATATTGTTACTTCATGATGAATCTGTAAATTTATTTTATTTACAAAATTGTTATCGTATTTTTTAAAACTCACATGTGTAATAAATCTTAGTCTACCATATGTAAGGTGGACAGGATCCATCTTATAATTTGCGGAAAGTATGTTGGTGCTTCCTCAAATTTATGCTTCTAATATCGGTGTTTGTTGTTGTGGCCTCATTGGACTTGCCTATTCCTTACTTCTGGTCTCTGAATAAAATGAGTTGAAAAAGAGGGAAAATAGATTCTGGAATTTCAACATTGAAAGATACCCAGCAAGCAAATCCCAAGCATGAATCTTAAATAAGGCTTTTTCTTGTAATTGAGACTGCCCATTACTGAGTTGTAGCTGCATATTAACATATGCATCTACCACTTCAAAATGCTCTCTTTGAGGAAGATACAAACATGTCAATACATCAGTAACATTGATCAAGAAAATAATGAGATGAACTGCTTTGATGATGGAGATTTTCTCCATTGCGATACCAATAGCAATACCAATATTGACAAAGTATTTAGACATACACCAATAACTGGGGTCTCAAAACAAAGGAAACTCGATATAAAACTGAATCTTACTTCTTGCGGCATTATAGCTCCACTTGTAATCCTCAAGCCACAATACTTTAGTCCAATTACAACAACACAATATTTAAATTTAGGGAAAATTAATATTTACCCTAATTTAATATATTATATTAGTAACTCATGAGATTCAAAAATTATACAATATATCTTTTCTATTTTATTTTCACTAAACTATATAATACTTGTGCTAAATTTTAAAGCATTTATTGTTAATAAAAAATAATAATTTTTTTTGTTTAGAAATACTAATATAATATGTTAAATCTGATATGATAAATAGTAATTTTCTATTTATCATTTTATCATAATCTAACGTTTTTCTAGCAAAAAAAAAAAATTTAACGGAATGATATTACTAGAATATGATGAAACATAGAGGGCCAATCGTACCTGTACAATATATTAAATCTTAGGGATAAATAGTAAATTTCCCTTAAATTTATCTAAAGTGAAAAAACCATTTCCCTTAATTAGTTATTTCAGTTGATTATCATACAACTAACTCATGAGTCACAGATAAGAGAGAAGAAATGTCAATGAACATACTTGGGTTTGAATATCAAAATCTCAAACATTTTATTAGTAAGTACCACTAGTAGATTAAAAGACTCCACCAGAGCAATAGCTTTTAATATCATATAAAAGCAGTTGCAAATTCCATGCCAAATGCAAAACCCACAATCACCCAGGAAGTAATAATGACAAAAGCAATAGTGAATATATAAGCAAAACGAGATCCAACATTTATTACTGAGTTGGTAAGGATCCGATAATTCTTTCCTCCTTGGATGCACTTCTCAAGGTCAGGATGGTGAAAAATGGATGGACTCACATTGTTTAGCTGGCCAGCCAAAGGTTTCTCCTCATACTTACTCTTTCTTTGGTCCAAACTCTGCTGGCACACTGAACCAGTAACACCATTTCCTTGACAGTTATTAGTGGATGATGGATCGAGACTGAATGGCTCACTCAAAGGCAAACCGCACTATTGTGACAATTATAATTGCATCCAAAGTGATTCAGAAATTTTGAATACTCCTGATTCAACCAAGGCACACATAGAGAAGACTGAGTTGCAGATGCTGCACTAGTATGATACCGTTGGGGGTTGATTGAGGAACTGGACACAGCATGGTTCAAGCCACCAGTAGTCACTCCCTCTCCCTGGGTGAAAGGCTGAATCTTTCCGAGAGTACAAACAGAATTACTCGACGAGCTTATAATTGTATATATTGTATATATAAGAAAATCATTTTTAATTTTTCTGCCACCGATATTAAAGAATAAGAAAAGAAAAATTGTAAGAAAAAGGAAAAAAAAAATTACTATTTACTCCTCAGCTTTAATATATTACAATAGTATTTTCTTTAGTTTAAAAATTATATGATTTGCTCATTTTATTTTATCTCCACCAAACTATGTAATTCTTCAATTAAATTTTAAAGAATTTATTTTAGTCAGAGAATATATTCTCTTTTATTCAGATGTTAGTATAATATGTCAAACTTTTAAAAAATACTAGTACAATAGATTAATACTAGTATAATAGGTCAAATTTTAGAACGTACATAATAATTTTCTTGTCATTTCAGTACAATATAAGATCTTTTTAATAGAAAATATAATAGAATAACATATTAGTATAATATAATAAAACAGAATGAGCAAATTGTATAATTTTTAAACATCATAAATGTACTAGTATAATATATTAAATCTTAGAAAATAAATAATAATTTTCCTTAAAAAAATAGATTTAAACCAAGATTTATATATTGGAGAATATGTGAAACCAAAAGAAAAAAAAGAAAAAGAAAAAAATATAATCTGGATTCCATTATTCAATTTAGGCTAAAGACACAAATTTGCCCATAAAAGTATATAAAAAAAAAGTATATCTTCTAAAGTATGACTCAGTAAAATTATACTTCTAAACTATGAAATTGGTTCAATTGAACTCCTCAAGTTTGCAGTTGTTACCTACCATTAACCTCCGTCGTTGAGTGAACTCGGTTGCTATGTGAACCAATTATATTGCAACACGTGTCATAAACATTTATAAGTTAAATGTACAAATTTACCCCTAAAGTATATCCAAAAGAACAAGTTAGCTACTAAAGTATAAAATTGGTCAAATTATATCTTTAAACTATGAAATCGTTCAAATTAAACTCTTTAAGATTTTTTTTGTTACCCACTATTAGCCCATACATTGAGTGAACTCGGTTGTGACATAGACCAATTATATTGTGACACATGTCATGAAGATTTGTCTGTTCATCTATCAATATGACATCGTTTGAAGTAAATTTTTTTAAAAAAAATCCAAACAGTGTTGTTTTCAATAATAATAATAATAATAATAAATCAATTATAAAGTATCCAATTTATTCTAGAAACTCTAAATTCTCCTTTAGAAAAAAAAAGGGAAAAAGAAAAAAATCAATTTCATCAATCAATTCAGTTGCTAAACTAACAATCTAAGAATTAAGTTATAACTATAAAAATTTGCAAAGAACAACACAAAAACAAGCATTTTGGCCTACATAATATAAGCATAGATAATTTAAAAAATAAAAAAATAAAAAGAAGAAGTATTTGAAACAATTAAAATCTGTGAATACTCAAAAATAAGAAAGAAGGGGAGCATAAATATACAAGCTTTGAAAAACTTATAAAGAACAATTGGTTATTTAGGCCGATAAATTTGAAGTTAAATTTATATGAAAAGGAAAAATTAGAAAAATCAAAATGCTATATAATCAAAAGAATTTTAAAAGAGCGAGTTTAGTGGCTGTGGTTGAAATGGATTAGAGGAAAAGGAGAGATGACTTGGCTTATATTTGAACAAAACAATCTTAGTTCAATTGGACCGATTTCATAGTTTAGGAGTATAATTATACCGATTGCATACTTTAGGGGCTAACTTGTTCTTTTGGATATACTTTAGGGGTAAAATTGTATCTTTAGCTTATAAATCTTTATGACACGTATCGCAATATAATTGGTCCACGTGACAACCGAGTTCACTCAATAATAGAAGTTAACGATGGGTAATGACTGCAAATTTAATGGATTTAATTAGTCCGATTTTATACTTTAGGGATTAACTCATTTTTTAGGTATATTTTAGGATCAAATTTGTACATTTGGCCTTCAATTTACCTAGCCCACAGGAGTGACGAAGAAAATTATAAAACAGGAAGAGATTGAAAATCAGTTTGTCCTAGTCAAAACAAATAATAATAAATGGGGAAATTACTATAATCCTTTGGGATTTGTGGAATATATTAGTTGATTATCTATTTTTTCAAATATACTATTATGAAATCTTTTTAATTTGGTTTAATATATTATATTTTAATTTAGTTTAATATATTATATAATATTATATAAATAAAATGTTAAATTTATCATTAAATCTTAGAAAACACCAAAAAAATTTCATATCTTGATATCAAAATATCGAATTTATCATTTTTTAATATATTTTTTAAGTTAATACAATATCAAATTTGTAAAAAAGAAATAATATTTCTAGTATTTTTTAATTAATTAATAAAATATTTTAATTGATTAATTGAATATTTCATTCAAAAATAATAAAATATCTTTTTAATTATTAGAAAAAAACTGAAGAATTTGATAATATATATATGGGACATGGACACGAACGATCCTTTTCACAAGCTAATTTAAAATTTTAATTCATATAAGTTTCATTTCCAAAGCTGAAATGATATAGAATTTTTTTCACTAATATATCAATTTTTTTAAAATTTTATTTCTTCTTTTTTTTTCCTCTTCTCCTTTATTTCTTTTTCTTCTTTACTCCTTCTCCCAGCACAATTATTAACTTCATTCACTATCCAAACGACTTTTAATCATCACAAAATTCGAATTACAACTAGTTTTCTACATTCTTATCATTCCAGTGATATTAATTTTTTTGAAATCCAACTAGATTTGTGAGATTAGAAAGAAAAGAGTCGCGTGTCAGGGTTGCCCTCTCGATTCTTTTATTTTCCAACTTCCTTTTACCATTTTGACATTGGAAATGGACTCAGATAGTCAAAAAATCTTAGACTAAAACGGTTTGAACTCTGAAAACCATTGTTTGAGAGTTGATTAGGAAATGAAAAATTGGGTGTCAAGATGCATTCTCTATTTCTTCTATTTTCCGGCTTCCTTTCTCAAATCTAACATTGCAAATGGACTCAGAGGATTGAAAAACCTTGGACCGGATATTTTGAGCTCTGGGAACCACCATTTGAGAGCTGATTGGGAACAATTCCTTCACTCAATGTACATATAACCTACATATAACTACCATATAATGTTTTCTAATGAGATAAATTCAAATTGCAGCATCTGTTATAACTTGTTTATATATAAGTCATATTTATATTATATGTGTTGATGGATATAACCAATATATAGTAAACATATAGCAAACATATAAAACTTTTGAAGCCAATCAAATTAATTTTATCAATTGTTTCAAACTAAGCCGGATATATTTAATTGTAGAAATTAATTAATTTGGAATTTGAAATTTGAAATTAGAGAAACTAAATTAGGTTCAATTTAAATAAAAAACAAAATTTTAATAGAAAATTTTAATTAATTAATGGAAAGTAAAAATTCAAAGTAAATCATATTAACAAAAAAATTACAATATTAAAAAAAATATATCAGTTATAGAAAAACTTGTATTATATATATATATATATATATATATATATATAACACTAAGCTATGATGTAATTTGTGCAAATAAATAGGCCTATAAATGAATAGTTAATTTTAATTTTCTTCAAGGCTTAAAATTTACACAGCTATGATGTAATTAAAAAAATTAAAATATATTATATATGCTTTGCTGAAGATCAAAACTCTCTGCATATGGCTATATATGAGTTATATATGAACAAAATGTATAATTTACATCTTTTCAGAACAAACAAACATATATTTGAAATAATTTTCAGTTAAAAAGAAATTTATGAGTTTTTTTTTTTCTCTTGAAGACACGTGCGTTTGGGAAGGAGGCTTTCTCCTCCACTTGTCCTTACTAACCTATAATGCACGGACACTTCAATTACATAGTGTATTGCATTTTCGATATATTTCCGATACCGACACTTGTTGGACACCGATACGAAACATCCCGGGTTCATTTAATAATTTAAAAAAAATCAGAAACACATTTTTTTAAGTTAAAAATATATTTTTTTTCTTTTAGAAAACTTAAAATCTATATGTGACACCAATCATTGCCTAATATATATGATTATATGCCATTTTTATTTAATTTATATAAAAATAATAATTTGTAATTGTATTTTTTTATCTATTTATTTATAAATTTATACATTTCTTCTGTATATCCGTATTCTATATTTTTTATAAATTTCGTTTTCTAGTATCCATGTGAGTGTCCCTGCTACATAGTTAATAACAATAATATCATCCGTATCATTATCACCGTTAGCAAGAACACAGTAGAGTGCAAAGGTCACAACTCAAAATTTCACCAACACTTTCCACAATGCCATTATAATCCGTTGTTCAACCATTAATAACTCAATTCACCACTAAAAAAATAAAAAACTTCAAAACGCAGAGAAACCGATCCGCACAAGTAGAGCAGCAATAACTCGATTTTAGCATAAGACATATCGATCTCTTCGATCTCCTCCTCCTCAGCGTCGGTGCTTCGATGGGGAAAATTTTGAAGCATGAATTGTAGTCTAAGAAACTTCTTCATACTCGCATTCGACTTGATCGTCGTTGGTTTGGTGAGTTTTCGTACCAAAATAAGTGATTGAGATGGGATTTTCTACTCATTTGAGTGTTTGAATTGTGTGGATTGCTCCAATTGATTTTCATAGGTTAAAATTATATTAAACTGAATTAATTATAGATTTGTTTTTCTTAGAATCTCGTAGACGACTAATTAGAGGAATGTTTGGCTCGTTTTATTGCAGAAAACAAAGGGATGTTTGGGCAAAAACGAAAGTGATAAAAGTAAAAGATAAAATCGTGGAGGTGGTTTGAGTATATAAAATGAGTCAGTACACGTAAATTCGACATGCAAAATACGTAAAATTAGCATATTAATATTAAGTTTATATGGTTTTATGTCATAAATGGATCGACTTGTTTATAACACAGGTTAAATTGTATCATGTCACGAGTTCAACACGTGAATCTGTTACAACTCGTTAAATTTTTTTCGTGTTGTGTCATGTCAATTCGACTCAATTTGTTTATAACATACGTAAAGTTACTGAAATATTAAGGTCAATAATATCATTTTACAAAAAATAATATTTAAATATCATTTTTGTATCGTATCAGACATCTTAAATGACAAAAAAGATATAATTGTGTCTTGTTAGATCGTATTATGTTATGTCAAATTATCTAAAAATATAATCGTATCGTGTCGAATTGTGTCATGTCAAATGACCGAAAAAAGTGTAATTGTATCGTATTCGTGTCAAATTTTATGACTCAAATATGATACAAAAATTAAATGTGTTACGCGTATTGTGTTTGTATGATCCATTTAATTTTAGTATCATATTTGTGTCAATCTGATTAATAAATTAATCGTAATTATATTGATTTAATCGTATCATCCGAATAAATCAATACGACACGAATACGATACGCAAATGTATGATATCTATAGAAAAATTCTCCAAAAAAAGGATCTGGTGTCATTATATATATATATATATATATATGTAAACAAAATCGATTTGATTTGTAGCCGCAAAAGTAATCAATGCACTTTAGAAGGAAGGAAAAAATTTCCAAACACTTCAGCTATGGACAGGAGAAGGATAAAATAATTTTAATCGTAAAAGAAAGGTTTCCATTGTAAAAAAATGGAGGGAGGAAAGGACAAAAATAAATAAAATAAATTTAAAAAGCGAAAAAACAGCAATTTCAATTAAAGCAGTAGAAGATGTCAAAGCAATTAATAAAAATAATTAGTGAAAAAAAAAAGAAAGAGAATTGCAAAGAAAGATATGCCCTTTTTTTTGTAAGAAATAAATAAATAATTTATTGAGGAAGAATTTAGATGAAAACCAGTAATTTTCTCCGGTCTTAATAAAAATAAAATATAAATATTTTGGAGAATATTTTAACAAATGACCAAAAAGACAAAAAAAAAAAAAAAAGGAAGAATATTAAATTAGCAAGAGAACAAAATCAGTACAATAAATATTTGGAAAAATTACAAATAATCCTAAACTTATACAAATTTCATATTTATACCCAATTTTTTGAAAAATTTTATTTAAGTTATATCAACTTTCATTTTTGAAACAAATCTAGTTTTGGTAGCATAAAATCAATTTTTAAACCTAATTGGTATTTACGTTGATTGACCGAATAAAATATCTAGTATTGATGTGAATAAAATAAGCTGATTGGATTAAATAATCAAATTAAATAGTTAGCACTTTAGTCTAATTATCCAATTATAATTAGATATATTTAATCCAGTTAGTGTTATTTAATCCATTCGGTTAATCCATGTAAACGCCAGCTCTGAAACTAATTCCATATTACTAAAGCTAAATTTATTTTAAAAATAAAAATTCATATAATTTAAATATAATTTTTTTTTAAAATTGGATATAATTGTAATCTTGTAAAGTTTAAATTTTTTTAAAAATTTTCCCTAAAAATTTTAGTATAGCCAATAGTTTACAAGAAATTTGTGAAAGAAGACATGAATGGTTAACAAAGAATTCCGGAGAATTAGAAAGGAGGAAAAAACAAAACCAACTTATTTGGATGAAAACAATCATGTAGTTAAAAAGAAAACAAGATAATCTAAAGGTTTTTGCCGTGGTGGTATATGAAGCTTTGTTTCTATTTGAGACTTTGCCCCCAATATTTACCATTCACTTCTTTGTTTGGGAATTTTTTCACAAAGAAAGAAAAAGTAAGGAGGTAAAATAATTTTTATTTTTCTCTTTATTTTCTTTCTTTATATTTGAATTCAAGTATTACAAAGAAGAAGGTGAACTTATAATATTTGGATGTGAGTAAAATAAAAAGGAATATGAAAGAAAATAATATTATAAATTTATTATTTTGCCATGTGTTTCAGAAAAAAAAAATCAAATTAAATTAAGGACAAAAATATCAATTTGTATTGAATCCCTCTATTTTCTCTTCATTTTGGAGAGAAAGCAAAGAGAAAAAAATAAGGGATATATTCCTTCCCTTCAATATGTTCTCTCTTCTCCCAATCAAAATAAAATGAAAATCCTCTTATTTAACTTCAGCACTGCTTGGATTGTGAAAATTTAAAATCTGTCAATTATGATAATTTCATCTTTTTGTTTGAATATAAAATTCATGGATTGATATGTAATTTCATTTATACTCATGTTTAGTTAAATTACCTTAATCCATGAATTTAACAATTAATTTTCAATTCTAACATTTATTAAATATTGAAAATTTATTATTAATTAAATATATATAAACAATTTCACCATATACTTAAAATTAAAAAAATAATATTGGTTATTTTAAGAGTTAGCAAATAATAAAAAAAATAAAGTTAATAGTATTTCATAATAATAATAATAATAATAATAATAATAATAATAATAATAATAACGTAATTATTTGAAATTAAAAAAGATTTTTGTTTTTTTGGATTAAGAAAGTTTTAAAATATTATTAACTTATTAGGGACAATCTTGAAATAAAAAAGTTAGCAAAAATCTTTCATTGATAAAAAAACTGATAGATTTTAGACTTTCACACATAAGAGATAAAAAATCAAATTTATAAAAAATAAAGGATTTTGGTAGATAATAAATTTTCTAAAATTCATAAATTTGAACATTTTTTAAATAGTCAAATGATAAATTTAATATAAATCCATAGATTATTCAAAAATTTTCATTCAATATCTCTCAGCCCTTCGTATTTTTTCATTCCTTCCAAAGAATGGAGTTTAAGGCAGTGAAAGGTAAAAAAAAAAAAAATTGCAAGGGCACTATCTCCAATGAAGCCATTTAAAATAATAAAGTAAGATCGGATACATCTAGGGTTGCTAATTTATATTATATCATATCTAATCATATCATATTTTATTTTGTATCATGTCTAATCGTGTCTTGTCTTATTTCATTTCATGTCATATCTTGTATGTCCATTATATTACATGAAATTATTTAATGCGATCAACTAAACATGTCTACATGTATTTACATACATGACATGAGACACAATTATACATGAATATTAATATAATTATATAAATAATGCTATACAATACTTATTTATATTTATTTATATATAAAATATACTAATACAATTAATTTTAACATAATTTATTATAAATTTATTATATATAAATATATTATAAATATTTAAAATATTATAATCGTGTTTAATTGTGTCTTAACAGGTGAAACAAGTAAAATCCGTTTATGAGATGATTTTTTTCGTGTCTTAATCGTGTTGACACGATTATAATCCATATCCGTTAAGCTCAAACTCATATCTATCTAAGTCCGTATCGTTTCGTATCGTGTCCCAAATTGTCAGCTCTAAATACATCTTAGGCATTTATTGTTGGTACCGTTGTATAAAATGAATGGAATAATAATTGACAGACAGTTTGAAATAGAATTTATGTATCTAGTAAAAAAAAATTTTGTGCAACACTTCGGTTATAAACATAAATATAAGTAACTAATAAATGAAGAATAAAGTAAAAAAATAAAGAAATAAAAAATTGAGAATCGGAAGAATATCTTCACATGTAAATTGTTCATTTTCCAAACATCTATTTATAAGCTTACAAGTAGGCATTCAAGAGTTATGAGTTACAAATTTAATTGTGTGAATAAATCACAATAAAAATTGATAATTAATTTACATGGAAGGTTATAGAATTAGGGAGTTATGAACATTCAAATTTCAAATTTCAAAATAATATTTCATAATACTCCTCTTTGGATGTCCATTAATAAGAATATCCCTTATTAAAATCTTACTAGGAAAAAATCCTATGGGAAAAAAGCCTAGTGAAAAAAACGAGTATATTTTTTATATAATACGTATATAAAGTTGTCTTGTTAAAAACCTTGCTAGGAACACCTAATGGGACAAAACCTTAGTTAAGGAAAAAAGTACAGCGCATATTTTCTTCCCCTCATGAAAATGTCATTTCAAGTCTTTAGGTTGACGCATTCCAATGCCTCTCACCAACCTTTCAAATGTTGCAGTAAACAATACTTTTGTAAATAAATCAGCAAAATTATTACTTGATCGAATTTGTTGAACATCGATTTGTCCACTTTTATCAAGATCATACGTGAAAAAGAACTTAGGAAAAATATATTTTATCCTATTTCCTTTAATGTAATATCTTTTAACTGTATTATACATGATGCATTATCTTCATATAACACTGTAGGAGCTCTTTTGTTGACAAATAAACTGTTTGTTTTTCAAATGTATTGTGTCACTTGTGTCAACCATACACATTCTCGACTTGCTTCGTAAATTGAAATTATTTCAGCATGATTTGAAAATATGACAATCAAAGTTTATTTTGTTGATCGCCATGAAATAGCAATTTCACCACTCATAAAAACATAACTTGTTTAAGATTGAGTTTTATGTGGATCAGATAAAAATCCTGCATTAGCATAACCAATTAGTTTCAATGCAGATTTACTTGAATAAAATAATCTCAAATCAATTGTTACTCGGAGACGACGAAAAATATGTTTAACTCCATTTCAATGTCTTTGTGTTGGAGAAGAACTATATTTTGTCAATAAATTTATTAAAAATATAACAGGTTGTCTAGCAAGATATAGTAATGCACCCATGGAACTAAGATATGGTATTTTAGGACCAAGAATTTCATCTCCATTTTCTTGAGACTGAAAAAGACCATTTTTCACATTAAGTGGCCTCACAACCATTGGTGTATTCAATGAATGTGTTTTATCCATACAAAATCTTTTAAGGACCTTTTCTATGTAAGCTGATTGATGTACTAAGATACCATAAGTTAAATGCTCAATTTGTAAACCATGACAATTTTATTTTTCTAAAATCTTTCATTTCAAATTCATGTTTCAAATAATCAACTGTCCTTGCAAACTTTTCAGAAGTTCCACTAATATTTAAATCATCAACATATACAATAATAATAGAAAATTCTATTTTCTGATTTCTTTATGAATACACATGAGCAGATATGATCATTTTTATATCATTTTTTCGATAATTATTTATTTAGATGATTATACCACATTCAACCTGATTGTTTTAGACCATATAATGATTTTTGTAACTTGATAGAATAAATATTCTGAGATTTTGTGTCTTGCAATTCAGACATTTTAAATCCTTCAGGGATTTTTATATAGATATCACTATTAAGATTACCATATAAATAGGCCATAACAACATTCATTAGAAGCTTATCAAGTATTTTATGTACTACAAGACTTATAAGGTATCAAAAAGTTATTGCATCCATTATAAGAGAATATGTTTATTCATAATCAATATCAGATCTTTGTGAGAATCCTTGTGCTAGAAGTCCTGCCTTATATCTTATAACTTTGTTATTTTCATTTCGTTTTCATACAAATATCCATTTGCATCCAACAGGTTTTACACCTTCAGGTGTTTTAACTATTTGCTCAAAAATTTCATGTTTATTAAGTAAATTTAATTCAGCCTAGATTGCGTCTTTCAATTTCCGCCAATCACATATATTTTGATATTTTTCAATTGTTTTTGGCTCTAGATCGTCATTTTCCTCCATAATACCTATTGCTACATTATAAGCAAAGATGTCGTCGACAACTATTTTCTCTCGATTCTATTTTTTTCTGTAACGACATAACTTATTGAGATCTCTTCTAGAGATTTTTTTATTGTTATGTCGTTAGACTTTTCAAGAGTTTCTGCCTCCTCAATTAAGTCATTTTATTGAGGAGCTCCTTTTCTTTTTTAAGAATTTTTATCTTTGGAACCAATTGATCTACAAAGCTTCAGGCTTGCTTTAAACTCATTAGCTTTAACAAATTGTCCTACGGGAATTCAAGTAGAAGTATTTGTAGTTGGTATATGTGATTTAATCACTCTTTTAAGGTCAGTAAATGCATTAAACAATTGATTTGCCAAATTTTGTAAATATATTATTCTTTGTACGTCTTGCTCACATTGATTAGTACAAGGATTTAGATGTATTAAAGATGATGCATTCTACATAATTTTATGATTTAGCTATTTTGTTTCTCCTCCTAATGTTGGGAAAATTGTCTCATTAAAATGACAATCTGCATACTATGCTATAAATAAATTACTAGTCAACAGTTCAAGATACTTAACGATAGAAGGAGATTCATATCCAACATATATTCCCAACTTTCTTTGAGGTCCCATTTTAGCACGTTGTGGTGGAGAAATAGGAACATACACCGCACATCCAAAAATTCTTAAATGAAAAATATTTGGCTCCTAATCATAAGCCAATTGTAATGGAGAGAACATATGATATGATATTGGTCTAATGCGTATCAGTACTGCTACACGCAAAATAGCATGTTCCTAAGTTGAGATGGAGAGTTTTGTTCTCATGAGTAATGGTCTTGCTATTAATGGGAGGTGTTTAATAAATGATTCTGCAAGACCATTTTGTATATGAATAAAGGCAACTGGCCTTTTAACAATTATCCCAACTGACATACAATAATTAATAAAAGTTTGAGATATAAATTCACTTGCATTATCAAGACGTATAGACTTGATTGAATAATATGGAAATTGTTCACGTAATTTAATTATTTGTGCAAATAATCTTGCAAACTCCAGGTTGCGAGTTGATAATAAGTACACATGTGACCATCGTGTAGATGCATATATCATTATCATAAAATATTTAAATGGTCCACTTGGTAGATTAATGAGCCCACATATATCACATTGAATTCTTTCCAGAAATATAGGGGATTCTAATATGACTTTTGCCAATAAAGATCGAATAATCAATTTGCCTTGAGAACAAGTAGCACAGAATAATTCGTTGAATTGAAGAATCTTCTTGTTCTTTAAAAGAAGCTCATTTGAATTCTCAATTATTTTACGCATCATAATTGATCTGGGATGACCCAGTCGGTCATGGTATATAGTAAAAATATTTCTATCAATGAACTTTTAGTTCATTACTGCATGTGCTTTAATTGCATTAATTCTAGTGTAGTACAAACTAGAAGATAACGCAGACAATCTTTCCAAAATTCGTTTTTCATTTGAGACTATTGATGTAATATAAAGATATTATATTCCATTGTGATTACAAGTTTCAATATGGTACCCATTATGATGTATATCTTTAAAATTTAGCAGATTCTTCTTTGATTTAGTTGATAATAAAGCATTATCAATCATGAATTTTATTCCATTACTTAAGAGGATATGAGTTCTTCCACAACCTTCTATCAAATTTGCAGAACTTAATATTGTACTAACTTTTGCTTCTATCTGTTAAGCATATATCTTCCTCATTGTTTTTTAAATTTCTCAAAGAGTGTGGAAAATTCATATTTTTAAAAAGAAAAATAAATTGCAATATGTAATTATAAAATAATATAACATACTACTTAATCACACAAATTTAAAAAGATAACAATTTTAAAATAATATCATCAAATAAATTAAAATATTGTATTCAAACACAAATAAATAAAAATTTTATCATAAATTTTCTTTCATCATATGAATGCTTTATTTTTTTTATTTTTTTTGAGCATTTTTATGGATCAATTTTCTCATTATCTTATTTAAAAAAATATGCAATATCTAAGTGCGTCTTGACCAATTAATAAAAAACAAATCATCATCTTGGTATGTACAATTTTTTTAATACATATTTTATTCTCCTTTAGCGAGTTTTGATATAAATCAACTAAATTTTGATGTATTTCCGGTACATATTCAATTAACAAAATATTTAAATTTTTCCAAGAAACAAGAGAGTCTTTTACTGTGAAATAATTATATTTTAATCGCTTAATAAGATGATAACGAAGGAAAATTTAGGCCCTAACCTTATTTGATTAAATTCTTGAATTCCATCTTTATTAGTATTACCAAGACCATTCGCATCTAGGTAAACTTTAGTATCCAATTTTTATGACAAATATGATTTATTTTTACTAATATCATAAATCATAAATACTTGCAAGCTTTGTAATTAACATTATGACAAAACAAATAATCAAATATTAATTAAATAAACAAATACATACATATATATTAAATAATTATTATTATAACATAATAAGTATATATTGTAACATATGCATATCAATTAATAAAAATCACTTAATAATTCTTATTTAATATTTTCATTTCAATTAATTATAAATATCAAAGGTCATTTCATTACAATTTATTAGCTCCAATTAAATATATTTAAGACACATTTACAAATACATTAATTAAATTATTAATACTATTATTAATTTTTTTTTTATTATAAAGAGAGAGAAATATGAAAATATTATCAAATATGAAATTATTAATATTAGATTATTTTCCAATAAAATTATCTCTTCCAAGCATATTTAGACCAAATAAAAGAATAAAATAAGTAGTACATAATAATCATATCAATTAATAAAAATCATGTTTTTGACCATCACTAAAACCATTCAACATGAAAAGTTAAAAAAAAAAATGAATGTAAATAATAATAGTCCCAACATAACAAATACTAATATAATAGGACCATTGAAAAATTTTCAAATATTAAAATAATATCAAAGATTTCATTATCTTGTTAACTAATAAAAATGACATAAAATATATGACAATATATAAGTATATGACCTAAAAAAGATGCAATACATAAACATTAATATATGAATAACATAAGATATGATATAAAACATGACATAAAACATATGAAATATATAAAATGTATAAATATAAAAGATAAGATAAATTTGTGATGATCATATATATATATATATATATATATATCAAAGATGGAGATAGATTTGATCACAGACATAAACACAAATAAAAAAATGAGAAATTTATGACATATAAAACTTTATTATGATCATAGACATGAAACATAATAGAATTTGAAGATAAACAAGAAACTATTTTTACATGCAATGATTTATCAAATTTATTTATTATTATCAATTGTAGTAGATAAAAATCATGAATAAAACCTACGTTATTACCTTGTGGAGAGAAATCGTGCTGATAACGTGTTATAAACATAAATATAAGTAACTAAAAAATGAAGAACAAAGTAAGAAGACAAAGGAATAAGAAAATAGAGAATTGGAAGAATATCTTCACATGTAAATTGTTCATTCTCCAAACCTTTATTAATAGGCTTACAAGTAGGCAGTCAAGAGCTATGAGTTACAAATTTAATTGTGTGAATAAATTGCAATAAAAGTTGACAATTAATCTACATGGGAGGTTATAGAATTAGGGAGTTATGAACATCTAAAATTCAAACTTCAAAATAATATTTCATAACACACTCTTCAATATAGTAGAATAAATCCTGCTAAACAAGTGGATGCTGCTTTTCTATTACATATTAATTTTGTAATCATGTGTCTTATTAAAAATTTGGAGAAAATGCAAACAACCTCTCCTTGTTGTTTTGCACTTCGGTGATTTTAAATACGTGGAAGTTTTTTATGGCAAAAAGGGTTTATGGTTGTAAATGTTAGCAACGAGGAGAGTCTAAATGTAATATCATTAATATAAGACATTAACCAGTCACAATACATGACTAAGATGTATCCGATCTTGCTTTATTATTTTAAATGGCTTATATAAGTTGACATGGTTTCTTTCTTTCTCTTATGTGGCTTTTTTCTCTCTTAGGTGGCTTCTTTCTCTCTCCTATTTGGCATAAGGCATTCTTAACTCCATAATCCCTAATTTAAACTCTAATTCTAGATCTGCCATTAGCAGATGTGGCTTCTTTCTCTCTCCTATGTGGTATAAGACATTCTTTAACTTAATAATCTTCAATTTACATCCTAATTCCTCATCATGCCATCACAACCACCGGTCACCTCCACATCTCCTTCTCTACTGTCATTAATCAATCACAACCGGCCACCTTTCCTTCTCCATTGTCATCAACTAGTCAAGAGATCTCAAAAAAATTGATGCTGAAACAATACCCAACAAAATATTCCCCTTAAATTCTTCCAAATCAAAGCTAAAAAAAAATTCAATCAAACACCTATAACATTCTGTCCAAACACAACAGAACAATGATAATCTATATTTTTTTCATACAAAACAGAGCTGAGCAATTGCAACTCTCAATTAAATTTCAAAAATCAGAAGCCATTACTACATGCAACCTATTTTATCAATTTTGAAGAGCAATACCTAATTTTGTCAAAATCCAATTTGAAAAATCTCAAACATGTGATTAAATAAAAAATCCATTTCTATCTGTCATTAATTTTGGCAATTAGAAGTGTGAGAATCCAAGAAGAAACCTTTTTAGCCTTGGGTTGTCGAAGAGAGGTAGAGAAATACTGAGGAAACAAACCATACATCACTGATGAAAGTTAGATTCATTGTTGTTGATGAGAGAAGAATGTGCATAGATGGTCACCAATGAAGAAGGATTAGACGGAGTGTTGATGCATTTTTGGGTCCCAGGGTGTAGTAGTAATAGGCCGATAGTGATGGAAGGAGTAGTTGTTGGTGGAAAAAGTAGTTGTCGTCGTGATTTGGAATGACGAATGATATGTGGCCAGTGGAGCAAAGGAAAGTCGCCAATTTTGCATTTGAATGGTGGGAGCTCTTGACAACAGTGGAGAAAGAGAGGTGAAGGTGCTGGTGGTTGTGATATAGAATTAAGGTTTAAATTGGGGATTATGGAGTTAAGAATGCCTTATGCCACATAGGAGAGAGAAAGAAGCCACCTAAGAGAGAAAAAGCCATATAGGAGAGAGAAAGAAGCCACATAAGAGAGAAAAAGCCATATAGGAGAGAGAATGAAGCCACGTCAACTTATATTAACACCGTTACGTATAGGCCCTCCACAATGCTAATGTTTGCAATTACGAGACCCTTTTTGCCAAAAAAAATTCCACATACTTAAAATTGTCAAAGTGTGAAACCATGTGACACTCTCAATATAATTAGATTTTCCACTAATTATACATAAGGTTATTACCATGCATGACTTTCAAAACATGACAAACTTGAAACTTGTCAATGCACCATGGTCATGATAACTTGATAAAAAATGAGATTTTTATACATGCTTGATTAAAAAATCCATATTTTTAAATAAAATAACTGTACTGGCTTTCACTATCTAAAGTTTTTACAAAACTTTACAAATATATGAATAGTTACAAATTTATATATCCTTTATGCCTAAGGCATGTACAAATATAACTACGCCCAACCCAAAATACAAAATCAAAAGAAAAAGAATGAACATATCACTAACCCCTAAGTTTATCCTTTATTTCTTTGGCGACTTGTCCTCCTTGTCAACTCTTCTGGCTATCCATAAACTGCATGTGATACAAAACACTCACACGCTAAGCAAACCTTTCTTAGTAGTATATATATAAACAGATAAACCACATATGTACGTGAATATATAAACCCCCTAAACTTACCATATAATATGCTTTTAATACTATAAAACATTCCATAAGCATACAATATCATTACAAGTTAATCACAATCATTTCGTAGCATATAACACAACCATCTTCATAACTTTCAATCACATTCCAAGCTTTCCTAGTTGAGAGTGCCTAATTGCTAAGCCTTAAGCCACATCAACTAGTAAGACTAATGTTGGAAATATGGAGCACCAAGAGGGGGGCTTGAATTGGTGGCAAATAGAAATTTTCGGCTTAATGGATTTCTTTGAATGTTTGAGCAATGTGCAAATAAAACATAGAAAGTAAAAGAGAAAGAGAAGATTGCATACAAGGATTTATAGAGGTTCAGGTGTTAACAAACCCCAATCCTCTCCCCAACCGCTATTGGGAGTTCTACTATCTCAACTTGAGATTACAAGAGAGTTTCCTAGCTAACTCACAACTTAGTGTTTTCAAGGCTCACACTGAACCCAAATCCCTTATGTTTTAATGGCTCACACAACAACCAATTCCTTATATTTTGAACAGGCTCACACACAACCCAAACAAGAGTTTTTCTCACTAGGATCACTCTTATAACCTACACCCAAGTGTTTAAGATTAACACTTCAACCTTTTTTTACAAAAGATATGAGAATTATAATTGCAAGAGTTTTGGCACACTTAAAATCAAGCTCTTATGTTCTAAGGTCCTTTGGAGGTCTATTTATTGTGTTGACCTTCCAATTAGCCGTTATATATGGTGCCAAAACTATTTCTAACGTTCTAAAAAAGATTGACTAAAAGTTATCTGACAGAGACAGTTTCCTGGTCAGGAAATTCAAATATTTGTTGGAGCCTTACACGTGGTAGCCTTGGATTTGTCCTTTTCTTCAACGGCTAGTCTCAGTCAAATTTCCCAATCGGAAAAACATATTTCCCAATCGGGACAATTTTCTAGAACTTTTGGAATGCTGAAATTGAGTACTTCCTGAGGGGAAAACTTTTTGTCCTGAGGGGGAACCTTTTCCCTAGGGGGAATATGCCTTTCCTGAGGGGGAAACTGTCCTTCAATTTTTGACCGATTTGTTCACTAAGCAAATCAAATCCAATTAACTTGAAATTTTGTACACTATTAAAACAACATTAGATGAAGACATTAGTAATATTTAATTTGATTATCAAGATCAAAATAGATATCAATCACCCTAAGGTCAACAACTAAGAGTGCCAAATTCCAGCCTCAAGCTACCTTAGTATTTTACAACAATGGTCAATGGCGCCTAAATACCGGGCCTCAAGCTATATTGAGCTCCTAACATGGTACCATATTTAAATTCTATTCTTTCCTCAGGCCTAATAGCCTCATACAAACACATCACAATAGATTGCCTTAATAATACATCAATGTACAAAAGCCCCATATTCATGACTCACTACTATGCATTAAATGCCAACATTTATTATCCACAACCATTTCAACAACCATTGTCTTTCTTCCAATCATAATCATTTATTGAGCCATTTAACCTTATTTATGTGCCTTTATTACCTTTTATTTCATTAATTAATTACCACCATTAATGGTCTTTGTTCCACATTTATAACACCTTAACAAGCATTCATGGAAACCATATAAAGCACCCGTGAATATTGTATAGAGAATATGTACAAACCTTTACAAAAAGTACTCCTTGACCCCTACATGCAAGATCAAGCTCGTTCTCCTCCTTGAGGTTATTGTTTTCCTTCTGTGCCTATGCCTAAAACACTTAATATACCATTTTAGCATGAATACTTACAGCAATGAGACTCTCAACTCTAAACTTGTCTTACAAGCACTCTTCCAATCCCAAAGGTGTGTTCCGAAACTAGGTCATAACTCAAAATCACTCATTTGGATATGGATTAACCTTTTTTATAACAAGACCTAACTCATTATACCCCTATTTTGGTCATAAACCCCCAACCTTAGTAGATTTTTGAGTTACTTTTTTGAAAAAAAGGAGAAATCAAAGAAAATCAAGGATCAATGAGTTAAGGTAGTGTAAAACTTACCAAAATCCCCTTAGATTACCCTCCAATGCTAGATTTGGCGATGAGTTTCCTTATTCTTCTCTCTCCTTAGTACAATCTCTTTTTTTCCTCTTCAACTCACACTTAAAAGTGAAGATCTTCAAACTTGATGATATTTCATTCAAGTATTTTAGTGATCTTTGGGTGGGATTCAAGTTTGGAGAAGAGAAGAAATGATGTTTCTAGGGTTTCTCACAAATAAGGGCATGTTTTTGGAAAGAATGACAAAAAAGAGGAGAACACAAGTATTCATACATGTTCATTTCGAGTTTATATACATTAGTGTCAGACATGAGCATGTAATGGCTTACACGGTCATGTGGCTGGCTGTGTCCTTACACGAGCATGTAAAAAAAATGATTGTGTACAAAAGGTCTTTTGTCCTAAGAGTACACAGTCATGTACATGGTATACAGTTGTGTATACCGCCTCAAATTTCATCATGATACATCAACGTATAAGAGGCAAACAGGCATGTCCCAGCCACTAACCTCATCTTTACACACGACTGTATAGGAGGTATACGATCATGTACAAACTCTTATTTTTCTTGTTGAAATGATCCACACGAGCATGTACACTGCATTATTCTTTTATTCCCTTTCCCTGTACTTAAGTCATAATTATCCCAATATTATTCTAGATTACCTTTAATATCTTCTAAGCCTATTTTGTAGGTGTGACAAACCAAAGGAGATTTTTTGCATTTTTCCCTAAAATTTTTTCCATGATATCCTATTAAACTGTTTAATAATTTTTCCATATCATACATCTTGTCACATGTCATCTTGTAAACATGTACCTCAATATATAAATTCATAAGCATATATGATCCATAAGGATCCCATGGTTGATAAACTGAATAAAATCAATTACGGGCTAAACATGTCCATTTATTACAACTTCAAAATCAATCCATATTTAATAAAGAAATAAATCCAATAAATCATTTATTACAATCTAAAACTATCCATGTAATGAGTAATGAATAAATAATAAAAAGAATTCATGATAACAGACCTAAAGATCTAAATATTCTAGCTCCGACAAATCCTCGAACTTTTCAAGTGTCAACCTCATCTATAGCTCCAAGATATGCGTGCAAGAAAATCCACATGCTAAATTACTAAAAGTTTAGTGGTACATATAAGCATAATAATTCTAGCATACATTCACATTGCATAACAAGCATACATTTAACATATTCTCATAACATATATATAATCGCTTCATATAATTAACTTATTATCATGTATATTCATGTCATTCATTTATATTGTTAATGTAACGTATGCTGGTGTGGACTCCAAGTTGTGAGCGTCATCATAATAGATACAGTAAATTGGTCGGAGTATAAATTGGGACAAAAGAAAAATGAGAAAAATAACAATAGAAATTCAAATTTGGAATATATTGAGAGAAGTCGAAATATCTGAAATAAATTACATAATAATAATAAATAAAATAAATAATAAAATAAATAAATTTAGTTGGGAATTAAATGGAAGCAATCAAATAAAGTTGGTAGAAAAAATATTAAGTGATAAAGATTAATTAAGTTAAGGGAAATCGAGTAGTTTGGTGTTACAATAGAGAAAAAGAAAATTTTAACTACAAATTAAATTAAAAAAAATAAAAAAAATTTGGAGTCAATTAATAAAGATAAGAAAGAATGAGAATTGAAATAGTAATTACTTAAAATTGATTTTAATTAAATAATTTTATTACTCTCACCAAAAATGCATGTATAGATTTTTAAGCATCTATTTTAATATATTAATTAATTATATTATAGAAAAAATGGGCTGAATTTCTATCTCATTCTATAACATGCTAAACTATTCTTAAAATATTATTATTTATTAATAATAATTAACAATTTCTAGAGAATTATAGAAGATGTATCAGTCGGTTCGATAAGTGACATTGTTCTATTATATATATATGACCATTTGACCATTTGGGTAGGCATGCGAGAGTGGTGTGTGTTGTGTGTGTGCGTGTGTGAATGTGAATGTGAATGTGTGTTTGTGTAAAAAAAATAATAAAATAAAAAAATTAATTATTTAGTTTAATATAAAGGTGAGTTTTATAATAATAATAATAATAATAATAATAATAATAATAATAATAATAATAATAATAATAATATGATGTTTGGAAATATAGTAACTTGTTGAAATTTTAAGTTGGTATGAGATTTATATGTTTGCATGGAAATATGACATCTTGACTGATAAATGTGATTGAAGATGTGATATAATTATGTGAATGAATAGTTTCATGTGTGTAATTTAATGAATATTTACTATGTGAATTATTATTAACTGTCATTTAATTTGAATTTTAATATACGCTAATAAAGGAATAGAAACAGTGATAGAAGAAAATTAAATGAGTTAGATACTTAAGCATACATTGACAAATTACTTGTAAATAATCATGTGTTAAAATGAATTGTCTATATAAAAATTGTAAAAAATGTGAATGTAAGTCCATGACTTATACATAGACTAGAAGATGATAGACATGTTAGTATACCAATTAGGGAACTCTAGCATGTAAACGACGTGATATTATTGATATTTTATAAGTGTTAATGCACCATATTTGATATATAATAGACACATAACATCGAAATATTGTTTTATAGGCACCGAGTTATTGTCTGTGAGGTTATGTTAGAGTCAAAGCTGCAAGAGCAGTCAAATCTTTTATATCTTCCTAGTTCTAGTTTAAAATATTAATGAGTAGAAAGATAAATAGATATATAATTTTTTTTAGAAAATCAAAATCAGAACGTAGTGTTTGACTCTGCTGTCATAAGGTAGGGTGAGAGGGAATTATAGTCAAAACATAATGTGTACCTAAAAAGCAGAAACCATATTACTCTCACATAAGTAAACTGCATATAACATGATAAACATAAAAAGATACAACACATGCTCAACATAATCATTTTCTTCTCTTATCATATAATACTAATATATAGTATTATCCTTAATATCATACCATAATAGCATTTCTTTTATATCACCCAATTACTCATACTTGGAATATTTGGATATGGATTGTGAATAAAAGTACTCTCCAAGATTCAACCTCTCTATTTACTTGTCTGTATATATGCTGTCTATATATATGCTTGTTCGAGCTCTCAAGTCAAATGCACAATTTGAGCTTTAGCCAACTTGACTAAGTAATAATATATGATTACTATCAAGAGCACTCTCTGAGCTTTAGCCACCTTACCCCTAAATAAACTCATGTAATAAAATTTTACAGTACCGTAAACCACCTTAACTGACAAACCATCTATCTTATAGCTAGTCCTAGTATGAGCAATGTGCATTTAATATCTTTTTCATACCTTTTTTCATCAAATGATCATGTTCATAATTCTTTTCATGTCATATTCATGTCTTTCATATGCATAATGGTATCATGTATACATATTTCATACTTTTTTTCATTTGCATGTATTCCATATGATCATACGCATATGTTATAAGCCATGTCTTAGGTCATTTACATGTCATTCGTACTTAATAAGCATCATTCTAGGTGTATACATGCAAAGGCATAAGTATTGAATCAATTAAAAATCAAATTAGCATGTTATAAGAGTGTTCATAGGCATAAACATAGGCTTCATGCCTATGAAGGTACTGTTCATGGTCAGGTAAGCCATAAACCTAGTGGTGAACCTGGTTATGAACTCGTCTATCCACTTTTGGGGCATGATTCATGAGCGTGAATCAGGATTCATGGCCATGAATATGGGTTTTCATCCTATTTCATCTTTTAACCGCACAATCACATACCAATTCATATGCAAAGACTTTATAGTGGTCCAATATGCCACCCAACCTATTAACACTCTCACAATCATGCAAAAAAAACATGCCAATTAATCAAAACGTAGTAAGAAATCAAGAATTTCCAAACTTTTAGGTCATATACCTCATTCTAACCATTTGTAATAGCATCATCATGCCTTATTTCACAATTTCGCCTAAAAGCTCATCACTAAGCCATTTCTCAATGCATCATTCCTTTAGGCATTAACCATTTTTCTCATGTTCAGTTATAAGTTATTTGATCAAAGCCATATTCATAGACATAGTGAAGTCATAAATTATCATTTCTCACTTTGTTAAACATATTGAATTTCATTCCTTAAAAGTCATAATAACAATCAAAGCCATCACAAACCATCAATGAACATATAAAGATTTGAATTAAAATACGTATATGTATAGACTTGCCATTCAGAGCCTTAAACCGAACATTCTAACTCACTCTCTTAGGTTAGTGGGCTTCACCACCATTATCACTGTCTCTTAGCATCAATGTATGAAAAAAAAAATACAATCAAAACCAAGTTATGATGGAATTAAACTTAACTATCAAAAACCATTTTACTATAAGAATATGAATTTCTAACCCTAAGCCATTAAAAACATGTTTAAATCATTCTAATCATCATAATTAACCTTTATTAAGCCTAGTATTATCGAGGTATACGCTACATATAGAGAGTGTATGAGTGCGATATAAGATGATACATATGAGGTTTAGATATGTCAAAGGCATATCAATAATGTATTAGAAGTATTTTGGAGTTTATATGAGGGATATATGGTTGGATTTGGGTCTTAGGTTTTGAAAATGGTTGAAAGAATGAAGAAAGGTAAAATTTTAAAGAGTCGCGCTTATAACAAAAGTGTCAGGGTCGTGAACATCATGTTTAAGCTAAGATTTAATTGTTTGGCTTATTGAATGTCACGACTAGGCATTAATGAGTCATGACCATAACTCAAGCTATGTGGGGTTTGGTATAAATAGTTTCAGCCTCATTTTATAGGATAATTGTGCAAATGGTACCAAACCTTTTCACTTTATTACAATTTAGTACCAAACCTTTTCACTTTGCAATTTGATGCTAAAACTTTTGGAAATGTTGCAATTTGGTACCTAAGTCCAAATTCTAGTCAAATAAGATGATGTGTCATCATGTTGGTATGCCATATCAGCAGTAAACACGACATGCCACGTTAATCGGTCAACGGGCCATGTGAGCTTTTTTTAGTAGAATTTTGACTTGGATACCAAATTGTAATATTTTTGAAACTTTTGATACCAAATTGCAATAATTAAAAAGTTTGGTACCAAATTGTAATAAAGTGAAAAGGTTTGGTACCATTTGCACAATTAGCCCTTCATTTTATTCATTCCAATCAAGCCTCCAAAGTCCTAAAACCCTTAACACACCCCAAACCTCTGAGATTTCAACTCCCAAATGATTTTGAAGGTTTTTAAGCCTCCAAACACAAGATTTAACATCAAAGATCAATATTTAAGCAAGGATTTAGAAATCTTAGCTAGGAAGAAGAAGGGTTATTGAGTGAGAAAGCTTGAAGTTTGGAAAGGAAGTAGGAATCCCACAAAGTAGCAACATTCTCTTCCTTCTTTGGGTAAGATTTCATGATTTTCCTCATTTTTTAACAAGTTTATAATGGTTTGATGCCTTATACTTGAAATGGGCAGAAACCCATTTGTAAATTGGTTTATATGAGATAAGCTTGAGGGAAAAACTTGCCTTTGAGCTAGATTGATAAGGTAAACACATTTTATAGGAGAATTTAAGAAGAAAGAACCTAAATTGAAGACTTTAAAATTAGGGTTTGAGTTATATGGCTTTTATGTATCTATATGTGACATTATATGACTTGAGTTGCTAAGACATAGCTATATCTATGTATAGGAGGTATCTTGGAGGATAGGCTTATCTCCAAAGAGGCTAGGCAAGCTTGAAAGCTTGGATTTTAAGTTGGCTCCATAGAAGATATGTATATTTTTGCATGCTCAATTCATTGAAATGGAATAATTGTGTGCTAAAGGGTATGTTGGGTGCTTAGTGGTATACTAGATAACAATAATGAAAAATGAATGACATTGATTAAGATCAATGATATAATAATGATGCTTGAAAATGCAATTAGAGCATCCCAAACAATGCTCCCTATCTCACTCTCTATTATATTATAAAAAAATTCACTCCATGTTTTAGTTTATCTTGAAAATTGTGTACAATACAATAATACTCCTTATCTCACTCCATATTTTAATTTTTTATTAATAAAACTATCTAAAAAAAGAAGAGAGAGAATAAGAGACAAAAAAGAGAGAGAAAAGAACAAAAGAGATGAATGAGAAATAATAAAATATTTCTATGGAACTCTTTGTGGCTCCTAAACTTGAGGAGAGAGTATAAATTTTAAAAAGTGCGATAAGTAAGGAGGAAAATAGAAAGTCTGTTGGATGATATAATTTCTAAATATAGGTAAGGAGAGAAATATGAAAACTATTGGGGATGCTCTAATGGCATAGTAAATCATGAATGAGATACACAAAACTACCTAGATGATTTTTAGGAATCGAGAAATGATAATTATGAGGCATAGATGAAAAATAAGATTTAAATGAGTAAAATGAACTCATGGTTGATTGATTAGCTCAATTGATGCCTAAGGAATCTTTAATATTGAAAAATGTATTTGTTGAGCTTTTAAGAGAGGTGCATGCGCTAGAGTATGATATGAGGAAATAAGGACACATAAATGCATAAAATGGGAGTATATGAGTTAGTAATGAACATGTAAGATGTATTTTGAGCTTCATGGAAAGCCTATATCTTAAAATGGGATAAAAAAAGTGAGTAAAAGCATGAAAAATGCAAGAACTAGGTATGAAAGAACTAGTTAGGATAAGAATGATGTAAAAATGTGGTTGAACCCATAGAAATACTAGAATTTAGTTATAATACTGATTATGCATGGTTGAACAATTATATATATATATAATTGATCATTCAGATCTTTCAATTCATAGATATGGATTTCGGACCTATAAATGAGGATATTCCCGAAACTCACAAAGAAAAAAGGAAGTTAGTTAGACAAAAAGAAAAGAAATTTGGATAAAAATAAACGAATTGACTTAGACAAATATTTTTTTTTTTTGTATATATATATATTGAGAATTTATAAGCTTGTAGAGGCACAAGTTCAATAATGGCACTTAAAGTGCTTGAAAAATGTGGCATAAAAAAGATAAGTCTCTCACTTTGTGAAACTAATAACTTGTATAACGCTTGCTAATTAGGGTCTAATTAGAATAAGTGTATGAGTGACAGACAATAGGAATAAAATTAAATAAATAATTAAATTAGAAATTAAAAATAAATTAAATTAGAAATTAAAATAAATTTGATTGTTAACATAGTTAATTTGATTAAATTAGACTATATGGTTAAATTTTAATTTAGTAAAGACTAGTTGGACTATATTTATGTGAAAATATAGAAATAACAATAGTAGATAAATAAATTAAAAAAATTAATAAAAAAAAAGAAAAGAAAAGAAAGAGGCTAGAAAAAAAAATTGGACAGCATAGCAAAGTCGATGGAACAATTGTGGGTATAAATAGGGTGATTTCTACATTTTTCTACCAAATTTTCTCCATTCTTCTTCCTCCTATCATCCAACAGTCCTTTTCTTCCCTCTCTTCCCTTAAGATCTACATCAAAATTCACTCCAAAATAATTTATTTTTGGTAAGTAATCTCTCCTTCATTACTCTTAGATTGTTTAGAGCTATTAGGGCTGTATAATGGCAGTGTCATTTATCCCAATTTTGATGCCCATATAAATTGACTTTAAATAAGTGTTAAACATAAAAGTTGTATATTTATGTCTTAATTTTATGGATATATAAATAGTTTTGCATGATTTAGTTTATAGAAAAGGATGTGTAATTTGCTGAAACTGGTTCCTAGAGACGTATCAATAGGATACCTCATTTTGTTGGCTTGTTTCAATCACCTTAAATGCCTAATTTAAGGAAATTCAAAATATAAAAGTTGTAGCTCTCTGTGTTCTCTAGTTGTCTATTAAATTTAGCATATATTCTTTTTGTGTAGGTTGAGTTATTGTGAAATTAATTATGATCGTCCTTTGATTGAGCTACTTCTGGTGTCTGTGTAGCTCTAGTAAATTTGTACTCATTTTTGAAATATTTTTAGGTCGAATTAATTAAAGTACAACGCATAACAGTTTTAGCCATATATCTTAGCTAAACGCTGTGCACTTCGGGCCAGCAAGCCAACAAGTTGTGTGTTGCAAGCTAACAAGCCAACCACTTTAACAACACGCTCATGTTGCCCAATGCGAGAGTGCACAGTGCTATAGGCTAGCACTGGCATGCCCATGTCAGTGCTACATGAGCGTGCAGTGTAGGTTAGGCTAGCACCATCGCGTGCATTGATAACGGGGCAGGATAGGTGGTAAGGCTTCTTTATGGTCTCCAACTTGGATTTAGACTCCTAATTAGTCTCCAACCCTAACTAAGAATCAGGAACATAAAAATAGCCCTTTTAAGATCCAAAATTGAGGTTGCTACCTTAAGAGAAAAATAATAGATTGATTTCTCTTCTTCTTCTTATCTCTTAAGATTATTCATCATAGCTAGTAGCTCTTAAGTGTTTAATCACTCCATTAACCTAAGAGGTTGTTTCTTCCATCTTTTACATGGATCAATGTTATAGACAATCCTAATTTAGATTGTTGTGGTTTGATATAACCCAATAAGAAGAAAGCTCCCAACATTAAAAGTTTCAAGAATTTAATAATGCAATAATCTTTATCCAAGTAGTTAGTAGAATCTGATTTTAATATACATATGGTGATTCATTAGTTTTATGGTTTCTAAATTTTTAAATTTATATTGTCTATGTATGAAATGCATGATAGAAATCCAATAATGGTATTAGAGCCACCCTATATAAATTAATTTTGGTTTAATTGAAGTAAATAATGAGAATTGTGTGGAAGGAACAACTTGGATTCTCTTCTTCCGTTAAAAAAGAATTTAATTTTGTTTGGCTTCAAATTTTAAATTTCAATCCCGGACATATTAATATGATGATGTTAATTTTTGTTGATGATTTTTGAATGATTTAATTTGTGTTTAAACTTGAAAAACGAAATTATGCATGTTGCTGAATTTTAGGCTTTTGTGAAACCTAGTGTAGTAAATTAAATTGTTTAAGGGTTGTTTGGTTTTGGTATAATAATTAGATTAATAAAAACATGTTTATAACATATTTAGGGTGTATTTTAACTTATGGATAGCATCTTACATGATGTAAAAATCATTTTTAACTATCCCTAGTTATAAAATTAACAAGATAGGATATTACTAATTCGGATAGACTAACATATATTATATTTCTTAATTAGATCAAGTAGTTGATCTCATGACCTATAGACATGAGATGTTTATAGTTAACATATGAACGCTTGCTAGTGTAGTCAAGTACATTGAATAATCTGCAATGAGACAATCATGTGAATTATCTATTCATATGTCAGTGACAGTCTTATCATAGCAATAGTGCAAGTATTCTTAGACTTGAGGTACTTAGGTTATCTTAGTTACTGATTCTATATTTTGGCATCATTCCTTATTTCCTTATGAAGGTCACTCATAAGGTGCTGATTGGATATAGCTTGGGGTATTCGAAGGTAGTTGAGTAGCCAATAAAGGATTCATCAATCCTGATAGAAGGAGAGTATACTTATGGCCTTTTGTGGAGATCATTACTCATAAATCCTTGCAGGTAGACCTATCTTAAAGATGGTCTTGAAGGACATATTTTGCAAGAGTAATGAATCTTATGGACAATAACTAATAGCACCTGAACTAGATGTGACGTAGTTAGTTTAGTGAGAGTTAACATGTAGTTCGTACTCTAAACCAAGTGAGGTATGGTAAGGAGAAAGGACGAATTACACAAGTAGTTGTTCTACATAAGGGTTCATAGTCAGACCATTGACTTTCTGATCAATTGGAAATCATAAAGCGTCGCTAAACACTGATCATGACTTACTCAAATTATATGATAATATAAAGGACTAATATAATTGAAAATCTAATAGATCACACACATCGAAGAGGTATGAAAGAAATGTTAAATGGGTTTTGGATATGATCTAAAATTAAGAGAGAAAAATTTGGGTGAGACATATTCGTGGATGCAAAAAAGTTTTCTAGATGCAAAAGGTATCGTAAGCGTGAGACACTTAGTGCACATGTAAAAGCAGGCTGGTGCATGCTTGTCAGCGGTGCGTTGCGGGCTAGCAGGCCAGCTAGCAATGACATGCCTATGCTAGCTAGCATGAGCATGTATAGTGTTATAGGCTAGCATTAGCATGCCAGTGCTAGTGCTGCAAAAGCATGCAGCGTTGGCTAGGATAGTGCCAGCAGGCACTGGGAATGGGGAAGGCCGGGCAGTAGGGCTTTTTTGTAGTGTCCAACTTGGATTTTGACTCATTTGGACTCCTAATTAGTCTCAAATTTTAACCGAGAATCAAGGACATATAAATATCCCCTTTATGATCCAAAATTGAGGTTGCCACCTTAAGAGAAAAATAATAGATTTATTTTTCTTTATTTTTCTTCTTCTTCTTCTTCTTCTTCTTCTTCTCTCTTAAGATTATTCATCATAACATAGTTGTTTAATCGCCCCATTGGCCTAAGATGTTGTTTCTTCTATCTTTCGCATGGATCAATATTAGAGAGAATCTTGACTTAGATTGTCGTGGTTTGTTATAATCCAACAAGAAAAAAGTTTTCAATATTGAAATGTTCAAGAATTTAATAAGGTAGTCATCTTCATTCAAGTAGTTGATAGAATTCGATTTAATATATATATGACCATTTATTGATTATAGGGTTTCTAAATTTTTCTACTGTGCTATGTATGATATGCAGGATAGAAACCCAACATAAATTTAGGTACAATATTTTAAAAAGTTGATAGGAGCCCATTTTTGTCTTTTAACCTTGACCATTGTCAGCTTCCTTTCTAATTTCCTTCTACCCATCTGTTGATGTATTTATTTTTGCCCGAGTCTTCTTTTTTATTAGTCTCTCTTTGCTTTTCTATCTGTTTTAAGAACCAGTTTTCCCTTTACTTCCAATTAGGGACGGATCCACTGGGGCCAATGGGCCCCTAAAATATGTCTTAATACCCAGTTTAATCTCTAGAAAATTTTCTTTATATATAGTATCCTGCCTCCATTTTAGTCTCATTTAGGGTTGTATGAAGATGAACCACAAGCAAAAAGAAAAAAAAAAAAAAAAAGCAAAAGATGATTGGCTAGAAAACAAAGCTTGTTACATAAAAATCTATATTTTCTCACTTGTCAAATTAGGTTTAAAATATTGTAATTTTTTTTCTTTTTTACATATTTTTTTATTATCTCTAAAAGTTAATTATATTTTATGGTAACATTAGTATTCAAATTTCTTAAATTGAAATTACATATTATTAAATTTTTGGAAGATTTTATATATTTATAGTATTATTATTTATTAGTATGTTAAATGTGAATATTTGATTAGTTAAGAATTGATATTTAACTTTTAAATTAAATTTGTCAACATCATAGAAAAATTCTAGATTCATCCCTACTTCCAATCTTTTTTAGCATTATTTCTTTTAAATATTTTTTAACTGAAATCTTGCTAATTTCCTTGGTCTTCTACATTATTTTTTCCTTTAAAGTGTTACTACTATATTTTCATTTGTCTAGTGGTTTGATTATTAGCCTTAAATTTTTTTTTAACAATGTTTACTTATGAAATAGGGGGTTTTGGTATTAGTTAGAAATCTGTTTTATTTACTTTTTACTGTTTATTGCCAGTTAAAAATCAAATTGTTTTGTTATGAACTAAATGCATTTGCAACTTTAAATTCATATAATTAATTGATTTTGTTGAATGATTTATTATGATTTTATTATGTGTATTTTAATTCTTTTCAAACAGTTGGTTAATTAGATATTTTTTGTTTTTGAATTTTAGCATATGTTTTTGACACCATGAGGTTGCATATCAGCATATAATATATTTAGAAATATGAATGTGTTGTTACGTTGCCTTTCGCTTAGAATTTTGTTTTTAATCCATGACTTCTATCCATCTTATTAATAGACGAAGTTAGAATCATTTGATTGAATGAATAAAAAGATATTTTATATAGAATTAAATGAATAAAATATATATATTTTTGAAATATTTTATTAAATTTTTTAACATTTATATTAAACCGGTTTATATTTTATATACGGAATCTTTTTGCCCTTCCCTTTGTACATGGTTTCTTAATATTTTCTTCCTTCTTGATCGTCCAGTTGGTTGGCTAAGGTTTTTGATAAAAAAAATCCTATGACTGAACTCTTGAAAGCAATTACAAGTCATCACCTATATTGTACTATGTTCAGAAAATTTGGTTGGCAGATCATACTCATTAAATGAAAGATTTGGTGAGATTTTATGCATTTAAAAATCTGGATATGCATAATCTTAGAAATCTTTAAATTTCCTTTACATTATATTTGTGTCGGTATGTACGGTGTTTAAATTCAATGTTTTATGTATTTTTATAAATATTTGAATAGCTTTGTGCAATGATTTTGCATTTATGTGCATGCTCCCCATGCCATGAGTTAGTTATTACTGTTGCATATACCCACACCATGAGTCAGCGCTTACTGGATTAATTTTTCATACCGTAAGTCAGCATTTGCTATTGCAATATCTACCTGGATTTCAGGGTGTCAGATGTTAATTTTAACTCTTAATTGCATCCATACGTATGAGTAGTCACTTTTACCGCTTTGCATGATATTTGCATTCTATAAATAATAATACAGTCACTTTCTTCTCTAAATTCCCCATTTTTACTTGCATTAAATGCTTTTTTATGCATACTCTACCAATTCGTATTTACTGTTCTGAGTAATTTTTAAGGAGATTAGATCTATATTATTTATAAATTAATTTAATTAAATATTGGTATTCATTTATTTGCTTTATTTTCATTAGTTATATTAAATACAATATACTTATATATTATTTAATAAATATATTAATTTATAAATAATATAGTAAATTTTATCTACCTCACAATTTCTCATACTGCTCGGCACAAGTTTAAACTGCTTTAGTTCTTATCCAAACTTATTTGAGGTAATGCCTTGTCTATTAATCGATCTGTTGACTTTCCTCATGCACAATGATTAACCAAAATGTTAGCTACATAATATTTCTAATTCTTTGATTGTATTGGTTTTTAATACTACTATTGTATTCTTATTAAAAAAAAATATCTTACAGATCTTTAGATACTTTGAATAAAATATGGTAATATATAAAAAAATTGAATAAAAAAAGATTATCGCTATTATTTTTAATGAATGACTATAAATTAATAATATATTATAAAAGAGTTTTTTGAAAGAAAAATTATTGGGTAGATTGTTCTTACTTCGTGATATGGTTAGCTAATTATTTAATCGTTATTATGTCTATAGATGTCCATTGTTCGAATCCCACTTTTCCTGTTCTAGACGCTATACCAGATTTATATGCTAGATATATTTAATATCTAATTATAGTTGTGAGTTCATTAATTGAGAAATAATAATATATAATAAAATAAATGACATTAAGAATTTAATCAATTGTTTATTTATACAATACTTCATTAATTAATTTAGTGTGGATAGTTAATGTGGACCAAATAATAATGAATATAATGGACGGTTCATAATTATTATATTAAGTGGACTAAGTTTCTCTTATTACTAACTCTTACCTCTATATAAAGTTGGATAGGGATAAAAGAAAAAAAAAAGAAGCTTTCATAATTTAATCATTTTGAGTGAGGAAATGAGAAAAGTTCTTGGTGCAAACTCATTCAGATTGTTCCTATCACGATAAAATCGATGAAATAAGGTTCTTTTCTATATCATCTATATCAATTAAACTACTTTTTATGGTCTAAATTTCATGTATTAAACTACCCCACTTTCTAGATTTTTGCGTTTATGCCCCTACTTTTCTAGATTTTTCAAGTTTTACTCCTAAAGTTTCTAAATTTTTCATTTAAGTCTCTATATAATGATTTTTTACTCATGGAGGCCTTTTTTTTGCCCGATTTTAACCTGAATTAATTTAGAAAATTCTAAATTAATTTTTAAAAGCCATATTTGAGAAAAATTGTGACATTTTAAGAAATAAATTATTTTTATTTGATAATATTTAATTTATGCATATGTATAAAATTGTCACATCTGGAAATTAATTTTTCTCAATTAACATTGACAATATAACTTATTAAATTATTGTGAACAAAATGTTTCAGGACAATTAGTCTCATGTCTATAAGGAATGAAAATTATATTATTAAGTTATTTCAAGACAATAAATAAGGTATATCCTGGTATAATAATTTCTTTTAAAATCAGTTGAAGTGTTATCTCCAAAGCGGCTTTTTTTGTTGAAATTTTAAAAAATATTCGATCTTACATGTTTTAGAGATGTTTCATATTTAATTTATAATTATTCATCCCAAAAGTGTTTATTATAAATTAAATTTGGAGATGTGAAATATAAGACATATGATTAGGAATGAGTTGATACAAACGGTTTATATACCAAAAGGTGGTAAATTTACAAGTATTTGGAAAATTTTTAGATCGTGCTTATATTAAGAATTTTCTATTGCATGTTATACATTTTACCTAAAGATGTTTATATAATAATGTGCTAAAATTCTTGAATTAATACTCTTCTATGGCTTTGAATATTATTATTGTCTTATACTAAAGTGTTATATTGTTGATTTTTTCAATCACCTTCTCAGTTAACAATAATACAATGACTATTGAAATGCTGACTAACTCTAATTATAAAATATAGAAGAAAGACGTGAAATTAGCTATGGAGTTGGCAGATATTAATATTGTCATGACAACTCTTAAGTTAGCTGACCTGATTGCTGAGAGTTCAATGGTTGATAAAGAGCTGTATTCAACATGGTACAAAATGAACCGCATGTGTTATTTGACCATAAAAAGGTCAATTCCAAAGCACATATTGAGCGGTTTGCCAGAGACTCATATAACAAAAACGTTTCTGACTACAGTTTATTAGCGTTATAAGGTATCCATCAATGCTGAGATTGATATCTTATTAAAATAGCTATACTCCATGAAGTATAACAGAGTAGGAGGAGTTAGCGAATACATTCTCACCATGGTCCATATAAAGAATAAGCTACAGAACCTTGACATAATTCTCCCTGATGTTTGTATCATGCATCGAGCTCTCAATACTCTACTGATGGGTATTGAGCATGTATTACATACATATTATGCAGCGGAAAATAAAAATTTTCAAAATTCGAATCAAATGATTATACATGTGTCAATTAAAACTAATTTAACCAAGAAAAATTCAGAATTTATACCTTTATAATTTCTTGATTTTTCTTCAACTTCTCATCTTGTTGGATTGTATCAAACTATAACAATCGAAGAAGAAAAAATGAAACCACTAGGGAGATTACTTGAACATACTTCAAAGTGCTAGCAATGAGAAAGTTCCTTTGAGTTTAATTTTTTTTTGTCTCCAAAAATTTTTCTTCTCCCAAAAATTTGTCCTTGTCTATTTTCTGTCTTTTGGGTTCTTTTAGATCCAAAAGAAAATCAGAAAAAAGATCCAAATTGAAGAGAGGAGAAAATGAGAGGTTATGAATAGTTAATAGGTTTAATGGCCATTTAGGCCACTTAAATGGCAAATGTGGGCAGCTGTGCGCGCCGCCTAGGCCTGCTGAGTAGGCCCAACTGGCCTACCTGGCATGCCAATCAGTAGGCCAGTTAACCTCCCCGAGTGATTTTTTCCTCCGATCTTATCGTGAACCGACTCAATAATTTTCTCATATTTCGGATATCATCCAAAGCCATTTTAGTCATTCTTTATATCTCCAATGCGTATGACCCATTAGGTTCCCGGTTATATTGGCCACTTAAAGTATCAAATAATTTAAACAAGTCATGAGCGGTATCTAACAACACATCATGACCCCTAATTGACCGAAAAGTCAATGGTTTGACTACGAACCTTTCCATAGACAACAATATGTGCAATTCGTCCTTTCACCATCCTATACCCTATACGGTTCAGAGCATGGACTATGTGTCAGCTCCCGCTAGACTGACTACGTCACATCCCCAAGTGATGTTAGATCTTGTCCTTGGGACTCATTACCCTATTAGACATGTCACTGAAGACCATTTTCAGGACATTTCCACTCTGGCTAGAGATTCCCGAGTAATGATCCCAATAAGAGGCCGTGGGTATACTCTCCCTTTATTAGGAGTGGTGAATCCTCTATTGGTTACCCAATTACCTTTGAATACCTCAAGCTGTACCCAATCACCGAGCGACCTCCATAAGGCAATAAGGAATGAAGTCAAAGCACAGAATCAGTATCCATGATATCCTTGAATACATCAAGTCTAAGGATACTTGTCCCATTGCTATGATAAGACTCTTATTGACATTTGAATAGATAATCCATATGATCATCTCGTAGCAGGTCATCCAATGTACTTGACTACTCTTAGCAAGCATCCACATGTTAACTTTGAACATCTCATGTTCACAACTTATGAGATCTACTGCTTGATCCAATCAAGGAGTATAACATGTGCTAGTTATCCGGATCAACAATGTCCCATCTTGTTGATTCTACGATTGGGGAAAATTTAGATATTAACATAGTTACACGTAATTGGAATCTCATTATCATGATCCCATCATGTTTTTCTTCATGCTATGTTTCATATCATGGACTTTCATTAATTAGTTTAAGATCTATATCAATTCATATGTAAATGAAAACTAATATAATAAAAGAATGCCTTTATGAATGTGTACACTAAGTGCCTAAGGCGATTGCCATTTAGGCACATTCCTAACATCAAGTACATTGGACATCTGCTATGAGATTATCAAATGGATGCTCTATACACATGTCAATGATAATCTCATCATAGCAGTGGTGCAAATATCCTTGGACTTGAGTTTCTCTAAGTTATCTTAGATACTGTGAAAGGTTTTGAGCATGTATCACATACATATAATGCAATGGAAAATAAAATTTTCAAAACCCTAATCAAAGGACTATACATGTGCCAATTAAAACTAATTTAACCAAAGAAAATTCAGAATTTATACCTTTATAATTTCTTGATTTTTCTTCAACTTCTCACCTTGTTGGGTTGTAGTAAGCCACAACAATCCAATCTTGGATTGTCTCTAACAATATCCATGCGAAGATGAGAGGATGAAACTGCTAGGGAGATGGCTTGAACATACCTCAAAGTGCTAGCAATGGTGTATGTTCATAAGAGAAGAAAATTAAACTCTTTAATTTTCTTGTTGTTTCCAAATATTTTTCTTCTCCCAAAAATTTTTCCTTGTCTATGTTCTGTCTTTTGGGGTCTTTTAGATCCAAAAGAAAATCAGAAAAGTAGATCGAAATTGAGAGGAGAAGAATTTGAAGAGGCATGAATAGTGCCATGGCCATTTTGGCCAATATATAGGGTGATTGGTGTGTTGCTGCACACTAGCCGCCTGGGCCTGCTGGGTAGGCCCAACTGGCTTGCCTGGCAGGCCAATCGGTAGGCCTGCCAGGCCAGCGGGCTCGTCAACCTCTTCGAACGATTTTTTCCTGCGATCTTATCGCGAACTGACTTAAAATAATTTTCTCATATTTTGGATCTCATCCTAAGCCATTTTGCTCATTCTTTACATCTCCAAAGCGTGTGACCTATTAGGTTCTCGGTTATGTTGGCCACTTAAATTATCAAATAATTTAAGCAAATCATGAGTGGTATCTAGCAACACATTATACCCCCAATTGACTGGAAAGTCAGTGGTTTGACTATGAACCTTTCCATAGACAATAATATGTGCAACTTGCCCTTTCACCATTCTATACCCTACTCGGTTCAGAGCATGAACTATGTGTCAGCTCTCGCTAGATTGACTACGTCACACCTAGCTGAAGTGATTTTAGATATTTTCACTGAGACTCATTACGTAATTAGACATGTCACTGAAGACTATCTTCATAACAGTTCCACTTTGGCTAGAGATTCCTGAGTAATGATCCCAACAAGAGGCCGTGGGTATACTCTCCTTGTATTAGGAGCGGTGAATCCTTTGTTGGCTACCCAATTACCTTCGAATACCTAAAGCTGCACCCAATCACCACCCTATGAGCGACCTCTATGAGGCAACAAGGAATGGAGTCAAAGCACAGAATCAGTATCCAAGATATCCTTGAGTACCTCAAGTCTAAGGATACATGCACCATTGCTATGATGAGACTATCATTGA